>WBMZ01016505.1:0-45000 GCA_013400975.1 Atrichornis clamosus | reverse complement strand
CTATGAATCCTCAGCTGGAAGGCTATAACTTAAGTGACTGTATGCTGCTTAGCCATCACACCATGTAAGTGAACAATTGGCACCATAAGACTTTTCAGTTGGAAGCTGCCCATCTCCATCACTGATGTGGGCTTCGGCACAAAAACAAAATTTCAGGAGGAGGCAGAAAATGCAGGAATTGAAAGAGTCAGTAGAAAATGAGAAAGCCTAACAAAAACAGAAAGGAAACTACAAAAATCTCTTTGTCACTTTTATGATAAAATATAAACAAGCATATTGATTTAAGAAGCGTACCATTTCTGTCTTTTGTAAATTGAGACAATTGCACTGTTTTGCATTAAAAGATGCTATCCATCCAAAAGAGCAAGTATGGTCTTATGCAACTAATATCTGCTAAAACGTACCTGACTGCATTGGAAATGTTGCAGTAGATTGGTATAGCAGAGAATAATGAACCGCTGCACCCCATTGAAATGTAATTACACAGCACTCTTGTTCTTAAACCTATAAGGTGAAAGAAAGATGAATAGTGAAAGTAAAAATCGCTGACCCTTCAAAGTTTAATTTACGTTATGCATTCCCTCGCCCTTCTGATAGGTTTTAGAAAGGTCATAATTTAGGGTATTTTGCAGTTGATAAATGATCTGTATGTTTGTGTTCACACGCACCGATTGATTTGTTATAGCCAAAATATTGTTTCTATAACAACCTGCAGGTCCTTAACTAGGCAAACAGCAGATGAACAGGAATCCAAGTGGGAGGTGAAGCAAAATCTGATCCTCCTCAGAGGATGGGGAGCAGGAGGAGGAGAATGAAGAAGAGAAGGAGGAGGAGGAAGATAAGGAGGAAGAAGGGGAAGAAGTGATTTTATGGGGATAGTGGAGGGTATGGAAGTGAAGGAGGTGGCAGCAAGTTGCCTGACCCTGTCCTTGCCCTTCTTTGCTCCTACTGATTTTCCTCTCCTGAGGCTCCTGTGGTCTCCAGGGCCTGGTGGCTGCAGACAACGAAGTCTTTGCAACTCAGATTGCTCCCACAGTGCAAAGGGCTGTTGGGGCAATTTTCCCGCCTTTCCAGCCTTGGATGAGGCTCCTGTTTCCGGGCCCAGTTGATGCATTATGCATCAGGGCTGCCGGCAACTGACAGCCCCTCAGCCAGCGTCTACTTGAAAAGCAATGGTGCTAATCAAAGTCGACACATTTGAATGTCCAGACACACACACAGAGAAATTTACTAATCAAAAAGTGTATTTCCTAGGGCTGTCTCCAGAGAAATCCGCAGGAAGAAATTGGAATAATTTATTAGCTTACAAGTTTTCGTTGACAGTTAGCCCAAGGCTATTTATCTCTGTAATAGAGAACGTCTCCAATGTGGCAAAATTGACCAAATCAAACAGCTTTGATCAGAAAATGAATCTGGCAAGGCTGTCTGTCTGTGGGTCCCAGGGGAAAGGTGGGAAACAAACAAAAAGATTTAACAAGTGGTCAATAGGAGAAAGAGAGAGAGAGAATTTGCAGCCTAGAAAGTCAGAAGCCTGCAAAAATGTTCACACACAAACACTGAAATGAATTATGGGAGAAATAAATTATGTCTTACATCTTAACGTTTAATATTGTACTTGTGCATAATTGAAGCTATACAGCCTGGTGTGATTCTTGCATTAAGGTGATGATAAATAACAGGAGGGGGAAAATACCTTAAATCCTCCTTAAAGGAAAACAAAAGGCAGAGGACTCCATATCTTAACAAGAACACTGCAATTTACTGTCCATTATTACACCTGCTTTTTCACAAAGCATCAGATGTCCCACAGACTCAAGTTGAAAGTCACCACAAAACCAACACCAACTTCTGTTTCAGGGGAACCATTTCAGCTGTCTCACTGCACAATCCAGCCATTATTTTAACCATCTTCCCTTTGATGACTAAGACTTTTAAAATGAAAAGCAATAAAATGTAAGACCTACTAGGAATAAGATTAAAACAAGTATAGAACTTTTCTGTATGTAATAAATTAAACATGCCTTCTCTTGTAAGGAAAATATTTACCTATTGAAGATGATTTGATAGTAGAGAATACACAGGAGAAGGTTCAGAATAGCAATCAGAAGCTTTTACATGGCCACAATTCTATTTTTATGTTATTTAGTACTCTCTGTTTCTAGTCATCCCTATGAAATATCAGATAATAATATCAATGAGTGAAAAACTTCATTCTTGTTTGGAATTAAACTGCTTTGTGATAATTAGATATAGATTCCTCGGATAGCTATTATATTATTATACTATATTCTCAATGTCTCACAGAGAACAGGTGCTAAAGGAATGTATACTGATTCCCTTTTTCTAAGAATTGCATTTCTTCCCATGTAAGAAATGGATTTCTTTATTCAGATTATTGGGCTACTGGTTTTAAGGAGGAAAAGTAGAAATAATGTCTCTCTCCTAATAAATGTTTCAGATTATGTGAAAGAAGCAAAAAAGCAAGCCATCTGAACTTAATAACAATAGATAAGTGATTTTATTTTGTTTATATTGGTGAATTGAATAAGCAACCTGCAAATAGAAACACTCAAACAAGTTGAGATTGAAAGCACTCCAGAAAGCAACCAGGCAGCCTAGTCAGATACCCAGCAGGAAACTGAAGGCGACAGGCTACCTTCTCACATTTTTCCAGGCCATTTTATGGGACTATAAGTCCTTGCACCTGCTCTGTATTGTTATATACGCTTAGAGAGATCAGTAGGGAATAGTCTGGGAATTTATTTATCATTGTTTGAGGTGATAAATTTATCAGTATTTGAGGAGAAAAGAGAGGCTGACCTCTTGAATGTTGTTCATTAAATTGAATTTTGAATGGTTTTGTATGTTTTTATTAAATCTTCAATATGAGCTCTTTTTATACTTGGAAAAATGGAAACTCAGGTAATTGATAGTCTGAAGATTGTTGGCACCATAAAAGGTACCCTTTGATGTCAGTGGGCTAAACCATGAACCCTTCATTATGTCTTAGGCTCTTGTGAGGCAAGAAGGACTTTTGCCTTATTAAGACATTGGGAGTATTTTATATTTGCATTGTAATAGGTTCCTATTACAGACTAAAACAATATGAAAATGGATTAATTAGAGTTTCTGTGTAATATGTAGAAGTTCAGCATTTTCATGATCTGGCAACATAAGAGACAGAATGGTCAGAGTGCTAAAGACAAAAACTCCCCATGTTTCCAACTCCTCCTCTTCACTGATTTACTGTTTTTCAGTTTACTGTTTTGTAGGACTCAAAAAGCATGATTATTTCAACTGCTGAATTTTCACCATTACAACTGAAGTCAATATGCTCTTTAAATATATAGCTTCCCCTGTGACATCTAGGTTTTCTATGTCAAGATTTGCACCCTGAATTTTCAGATATTTTAATAAAGTTTTCCCTTTACAACTCTTTATTTGAATTTTCCTGGACCATATACTTTATTTTTTCTTTAAAAGGCTGTAAGTGCTACACATCAGAAGTATATTGACCTTCATCCCAACCTGGGAAACAAGAGTTTTTCCACAGACTTTTGCAGAGTTTAAATCAAGAACTGTAAGTGCTAAGCTTTACTTTAGAAGCTGCGTTCAAGGTGGTGGAGATATTCTCCATATAGATGTGATAGGATGGATCCTGATTAAAGACAGAGACGGAATTTATGTGATGAACTGCAGCTATCTGCCTCTACTCTGGAGAAACAGACACCTTTTAAGTTTGAGTCATTGTAAAGCAACAGTCTAAAAGAGGCTGGATGAATTGTAAAATAACCTGTGTTGACCAGCAGAGGTACAGGTATTAAAGGAGTAGATCTTGAAAGTTAAGCAAGTCCAACTGAGTGAAAATTACTAATTATGGGATCAATACAGAGTCTGATGATAACTGTATTTGCTTTCATAGTTCCAGTAGTTAGTGTAAGACTGGTTAGAATGGGATCACATCTTTCATGGTCCAGTAGACAGGGTCCTGAAAGTTCTTGATCTTCTATGTGCGATGTATTCAAAACTCTTTGAGGCAGCCCTGAAAGTCACAGTAGAGACAGTCTTGGGCTTGTCTGTTTCACAGAAAAGGAGGCTCAGAGGTAATGTTATTGCTCTCTAGAGCCTCCTGATCTGTGGAAGTGGGGAAGGAGGTGCACATCTCTTCTCCCTGGAATCCAGTCATAGGACATGTGGAAATGTTTGCAACTGCACCAGGGTAGGTTCAGATTGAACATTAGAAAGCATTTCTTTACCAAGAGATGGTCAAACACTGGAATGCGCTTCTTAGAGAGGTGTTGATGCTCTGAGCCTGTCAGTGTTTAAGAAACTCTTGGACAATGTCATTAATAACATGATTTATCTTTTGGTCAGCCCTGAAGTGGTCAGGCAGTTGGACTAGATGATTGATTAAGTTCCTACAAACTGAAAAATTTTCTATTATTTTCTATTCTATTCTAGTCTAGTCTAGTTTAATCTAATCTATATATACTACTACCTAAATCATAAAGCAACCAGATTGTCGTAAGACTTTCAGTTTAATTTCTGAGTGCAGTTCAAGATGCTAAAGATAGTCTTTGGAACTCTGGATGATGTGATGGTCTGCTCAAGGAATGATGAGATCTTCAAGCCTTCAGATAACAAGTCTTCACTTTTTTGCTCCTCTTTTTTTTCTGGATAAATATCATCACTGACCTCCTACAAATTTCTTTAAATGAAATTGCTGAAATGCTTTGCACTAAGGAAGAGAGAAACTGAGGAAAAATAAATGTGCAAAACCACAAACCAAAACAAAGAACGAAAACAACCAACCAAAACAACCAATCAACCAACCAACAAACCAAACAAACAAAATCTCTGTCTAGAAACAGTAAAGAAACTTCAGAATGGGGAATGTTAATTAAAGAAAAATTGACAGCTTTCCCTTTTCCTTTCTTTATTTTCCCAGAAAGAACGTTTCTTTGTTACAAACTTTATCAAGTGTGTAATGATACTAATAACTGGCACAGTACAAAAGCCTGTAAGAAATAGAGTATTTGTCCTCTGCCACTGCTGGCAACTCTCCCTAATCCAAAACTAACCTGACATGTTCATTGGTGCTCCCCGATGGAAGTGGCATGGCCAGGACAGCAGTGTAAACTTCAATGTTTTTAACCTGCAGAAATCCGTTAACTGCTTTTTTTTTCGTGTCAGAACAGAAATGCACATTGTCAGGTATCAGCCAAAATTTTGCCACTTTGATTCTTGTTTATGTTGACGTGAACTATACCACTGTTTTTTCTATTCCCTCCACGGCTAAAGGAGTGGGAAAATTGTCTATGGGTGGAAGTGTCTTCTTCTTCTACATAAAAAGTTGATTTTTCTTTTGAACGTGCCTGTTTGGTGTGGTGTTCCTTTTAATTTGCAAATTAATGTCTTCTTGGTAATGTAGTATTTGGATTTCTTTTAGTAATATTATACTTCCCCATCCCTATCCCAAAGCCAGAGATGGGGCACACTAATCTTCATCAAGATGTCCTTGCTGCTGTGTCTTAGGGCCTGGTACACACCAGAAAGGGACTATAAAAACCTGAGCTGGGCAGTGCTGGATGTTATTGAAAAGATGAGTGTTCTGTTAGGTGCTAGGATTAATAGGACTGTGCACGGCCTTAATCTCATTTTCTTTTGGTTTGCTTTGCTTTATTATGTTATTTTATTGAAGCCCTTTCTAAAGAGGACTTGCCTTAACTTTTACTAGTTTTGAATGACTATCAGTTTCTCCCATTCTGATTTTACATAACAATATTATCTAGATAAATTGGTAAGTTATGGCAAGTATCTTAATGCACATTTTGATTTAATCCACCTAATACTGAAAGACTTTTAATACAACATGGTCCCATATTGTTCTAAAACAATGATGTTGTTCTGAAAAAAAGCAACCTTAAAAATCCAACAGCAATTTTGTGATTTCTAACAAGGGACATTCAAATAGATTTCAGTCAAATACTGTGATCAAATACTGTATCGCTCCCATATTATGAGGTAGAGTTCTTCCATGCATCTAAATTAAACTACCAGTGACCTCAAAGAACTAAATTATTTTGGGACTGGGTCACCAATCAGATCCTGGTAGTGCAGAGAAAGTCATAATGCTTCTCAGACAACTCATAAGGTCAGATCTCTGTTCTGCAGCCTCTCACATACAACACAGCCTTTACCTTTATCAGCCACTGTCCTCTATCAAGTCATGCAGTAAGACCATATTATCTTTATGAGCTAAGCATATTCACAGAGAAAGCGTGCCTGTAACATGTTTTGATGTGTATCTTTATGTCAGTTATGTCACTCTGTGATACTGTGGTAGTCTGGGATTTTGGAGCATTAGTCTTCTGGTGGCTTGTGACTTAGTACAGACTTATGACAGACTTAATGGATCTGCAGGACTCTGGAAATATCTTCTGTCTTGCAGAGGTCTGAGCTGCATTTCCACATGGAATACCTCTTTCTGTCTTTCACTTGTCATAAAGTCCAGACCAACCTGACATGACCTAAGCACAGATTCCAGATGTTTTTGGTCTCACTGAACTGCAGTGTGTATGTATAGAATTTCCCGGAGGAAGGCCCTTGAGATCAAAATTTCCTTCCCTTCACACTTCAGTAGAACATTAGTCTAATCTGCTTTTGGATGTGATATAAAACACAGATCCTGTACAGGCTCTTATTCTTCACAGAATAGCACAGTAGAGAACAAATTAGGGCAAATCCATTTGGAAAGCAATGGCACAGACAGTCCCAAGTGTACTCATTGCTGGGACACAGGGCAGCGAGGCAGATACAAGCGGGCAGGGATGGGCAGACTTTGTGCACACACAGATCTAAATGCCCAGACCTACTGGAACTGGCCCAGACTTACTGCTTTTTACTCACTGGTCTCTCAGAAAGGCAGTCCAGATGCAGCAGAACTCACTGCCTACTCCTCCAGTGGTGTTGTACAGAAGGATACTGAGCACGGTTGCCTCTGACGTCTTTGACTCACCACGGATTCCCACCACCTCTGAGATATGGAGTGCAGAGAGGTTTTGTAGGGATACAAACAGGTACAATAGATAAAGACACAAGACCAGGTGCTTTCTGAGTAGACATTTCTCTCTACTTGTTTGCTTTCATGGCATGTGTTTCAGTAGAATGAAAATTAATTTATTTTGTTCAACTTTTGGATCCTGTGTTTTTGTTTATTTGTTTACATTTGTTTCCATCTTTCATGCTGCTAATGTATTTCCACTTCATTAGCAAGTGCTCAGCCCTTCATAGGTACTAATGTTATATGAATTGTTTTCTTGGTACTTTTAATCAGTTTCCTAAGCCACTATTCCAGGACACATGCCAGGTTTTCAGACACGGCTGCTATTGGTGTTTTTCACATGTAAACCAAAACAGACGTCTTTGAGAGAAAGCCGTCCTTATCATAAAGAAATAGGAATTCTGCCTCATTCTATTTTAAAATAAATTTTAAATCATACTATTTTCATTCGAGCAAGACTTGTTCTCTGAGGTTTCTCATGTATTTCTGGCAGCAGACGTTTTCCTGGCAGCTTCTTTCTCAGACCTTTCGGCATTATCCTCCAATGTTACCCAGCTAACTATCACCACAGGCAGAAAATCACTCATGAATCATGACTTCTGTGAGTCTCTAGGACCTCAGATCTCCTCTGACCTTAAACACTCTCTTCAATGCCATTAAATAAATTAAATGTTTAAGTTACCTATATTAGCTTTAATTGTATAATTATAGAGTCAATGAGAAATAAATCTGTAAAAGGGAAAGTCTAATCTAAAAAAAAGTACTTGCCCTCACTTCGAAGTGGATGAACATGCCAATGGAAATGATAGAGACCTCTGCAGGAAACCAGCTTATATCAAGGTTTCATCTATTACAGTCATATAGTAAAAACAATACTAGGTTTTTTTAGTTGAAGGCAAACGTCCTCATGTTATTTCAATGTTTTATGGTCATATCCAGGAGAAAACATCAGCTTCTATGCACTGGGATAAGGATGTATTGAAAACCTTCCTTTGAGACACACATAGATTCCAGACAGAGGTCAGGGGAGGAGAATAACAAATAAAAGTTTTAATACTACTAAAAATGTCTTAAAATAGATCTGAATTGTTTCAACGTGAAGAGTAGAATTAGAAGCTTAATTTAATGTAATTAAATTTAATTAAGTTTGATGAAATCAGTTTTAAGTTAAACCATGCCCTTTCCCACTGCCAATAGCAATCTCTCCTATCTACATTAACCTGTAAACTGTCCCCATGAATAAAGGCATTGGGAAGGTGAATATTCAGACTCATATTGCCTAGGCATTAACTTATAGGAGATTGCATGTGGGCTTGCGACTAGACCTTATTTCCCTTGGTATAGGACTCTAGATGCAGGCACGTCCCAGGAAGTGATGGGGAAGTTATGCGTCAGCAAAGGCAACTTGCAGGGGATACCATGAGCTCGGTCCTTTGTTTTTTTAATTTCCTTCCTGCAGTTCAAGACGACCTTGCAGGATGATAGGATCTGTTGGAGCTCTGGGCAGACTGCAGAGCAGAGGACCAAGTGCATGAGAGTGACGTGTCTTGTGAGATCTGGCAGCAATACCTCTGTATTTTCCAAATGTATTTGTCTTCAGTTTTCTTGTATTACACTGGGGACTGACTGCAGCTGGCTTCCATGTCTGAGTGGTTAATAAAGTTGATTTACACTGTTTATTTCTGTCAGGAGTCCATCAAGCATACTTTATTTTGCCTCTGGTAAGTCCCCAATTTGTTACTCTATAGTCTGCTTCCCCAGTCTCATCGATTCCATAAAAAGAAAAACATCATTACAACATATTGCCAAACTAGCCATTCACAGAGGACATAAATGTATTTATTCTTAGCACCTACTAACAGTTAACTTTGTTTATGTTGGCATTACCTTTCCATTGGTAGAATATACGTGGAAGATGCGTGTAATGTGCAACTCATGCTGGTTACTGTGATTTTGACTTAAAAGTTAATGTGGGATGCTGTAGCTTGTTTTGCCAATTGGTTTAGATAAGAATTGTGTTAGGGAGGTAAAAAGGCCTCTGTCCCTTCTCCATGAAGTCTTTTCACCTTTAGGTAAAATTTCTCATGAAAGGGTTTCTTTTTTTCTGTTAGCTCTGCTGCAGATTTTTGCTGATGATTCTCTATGGTGCGATGCTCTCACCCTCCAGCAAGATTGGGAGAAACATCTCCCACAGAGAAAGAGGGGAGAAGAGTTACTTCTCACACCTGCAAATCTGGGAATTACAATTGCCATGACATCCTGTAGAAAGAGAGAAGAAGAAAGTCTTTTGTCTCCCCACACTCAGGAGCTCCTGGGAATTAGGATCAGAGTTTTATAAAGACAAACTGTCATTGCATCACATATACTGAAAAACAAATTGCAGGGAAGCTGCGCTATGAATTGATTCACATTGATTAAATTCTCATCTTGGTGTGCTGGAATAGGGTGGAAGATCCAAAGGATCCTGTTGCATGACAGGTCTACATAAATCCAAGAATTTATGTCAGTGCTTTGTGGAGAACCTTGGGAGTATCCAGTTTTTGTCTCTCTATTTGAATATAAAACTATGTTTGATTTTCAAAGAAAACATTAATTAAAACCTCTTTTAAGAATAAGGATCAGTAGGGTATGTCATTATCTTACAAAAGTTTCCCCAATGTCCAGAACGAAGCTTTTGGCAAATAAGATTATAAACGGAAAAAGGAGATTGAAAAAAAAAGAAGTTAAATTAGATCTCAGAAAATTAGATTTGTCCAGATAGCTTAAATGACCTATATGCAAAGGTTTGCTAAATATGTGATATGCTGTAGATGTGTATAGGAGAGCTCACAGAAAGAATCCCTTTCCACTTACATTCAAGTGCCATTCCCGGGTAACTCATGGCCAAACATTCAAAATAAAACACACACATATCTGAAGCCCTCAACAAAGTTTGCCTAAGAGACCTCCAAGTGAGCTCTGATGGAAGCCAGACACGCAAAACACCTCAAAGCTCTATCACTATAGGTCCAGAAGAATATAGCCTTCAGTACAGGAGACTGAGCAAAGCTGTGTGCCTTCATGCAACTTTTCACATTAAGTGTGGCATCATTCCTTGTGGAAGTTCCTTGGCTCAAACACAGCAAGACCAAGGTGAAAATATAAGCTATGTTTTTTCAACCCAAAGTTGTATTTGTTGCAATTATTTTTGAGGTTGGCTAGCTACCTTCTGTGGGAGCTGGAAGATATTGATAGATATCAATACCAACAGGACTTTGCCAGAGCTTAATCCAGTGTTGCCGCCCTCCACATGATGTTGGATACTTTCCATCTGTCATATAGCACTGTGCAATTCTCTTCTGCTGGGAGGCCAACAAACAAGCTTGGCAATGTTGAAGCTGCTAATGGATAAGTTGATCTCCTACCACACTGATCAGCGTTATACAGCTGTATTTGTTGTCCATGGTAGAATTACTGTGTTATGTAGACTGCATGTTTGCCAAAGACTCTATGCTTCTGCTTTTGTACAGCCTCTTGTACAGTGGAGTTGTGGGTTGGTTTTTTATTTCAGGTGCTATGTTATGGCAAGAAGTGCAGATGTTCCATTATTACAAAGAATAAATATTAAGAACAGTGAATAAAACTCAAATGAAAAGTAACTGAAAGCAAAATGAAAATTATATTCTAAAAAACTGAAGGAGAAAATGCTAACAAGGTGGAGTTGATTAAACCTAACTGATAGTGGATGTTTAAGTCGTATTTTTAGCAAGTTAAATGCACATTTGCCATGACGGTTTTGAGGATTGTTTACTACCTTTGTGGGAGATGGAAGATAATGCTATATATCAATATTAGCAAAAATTTTGTGAAAACAAAGACTTCCTTTATTTTTCAAGAAAAATTGTTGATTCCACAGTAATTTAAAAAAACCCAGAATGCTTGAACATTTAAGGTTCTAAAAAGATACTGGATAAAGACAACAATGCTGTCATCAGCCTTTCACAGTTTCAAAGGCTCTGGGATTTACCCAGCTTCTCAACAAAATGACAGTCTCATATGAACTATGAATACTTGCTGACTTAGAAAAGGTAAACCTGGAAGAGTTCCATCAGCATTACGTCTTAAAAAATTAGCAAAATATCAGTTATTGGCAGTCAGAAAATCCATAGACATTTTTTGCTTGTTTCTGTGTCTGGTGGTGGTGAAATTATCAGTGAAGGAAAAGGTTGCTTTTGTTCTGGAAAAAATTACTTGATGCATTAATTTTATTTTTGTTTTGTGTGACAAAGGGCATAGTTTATGGTGTATTGAGGTTTTGTGTTTTGAATTCTGTTGCAAATAGAACTTTTTGCAGTCTTGGAAAAGTTCAGTTAAACCTGAAGTGGAAGTCACTTTGGAACATCTCTAGCTTGCATGATTGCTCACCAAAGCGCTTACTGGTGCTGGAAGCTTCACAGAAGGTAGATTCTCCAACTCAAATTGGCTTTTCTAGAATTAGTTGACTAATGAATTAGACTCAAATAAGGAGAACTTGTTTGCATCATGAAGGCAGATTCTGTGGGCAGAAAAACAATGCAGATAAGGGATTTCCATGGATAAGCAATATGTCTGTGATCACCTGAGGAAATAAAGCGGAAGTTCAGAATATGTATGAATAAGTGGCTGAGTTAGAAGTTCATTAGGAAAAGACAAGAGAGAGGGAGAATGAGATGGTATATTGAGGACAATAAAACAGATTGACAATGTCCACGTACTAAAACTTCTTTAGGAAAATCACCTTGGTTTGCTCCTTTTTCCCTTTCCTAAACTGCTTGACACTGAATGTTGCCAGTTTCAAATCTGAAAATTTGACTGGCTGACAAAAAGACACTGGAAGTTCTTTGTCAGAGCCAGAGTTATTTCTGGCTAATAGCTGTTCTGTAAAAGTTCACAATTCAACCAACCTAAAATTCAAATCAGTCTCCAAAAGGCCATTTTCCCATTACAAAATGGAAGACTTGAACAGGTTATGATTTCTAACATTATGTTTTCTATGTACGTAAAGCAGTGCAGAGAAATGCTTATATGGGATTTTGTATATACTGAATCTTCTCAGAAAATAAGGAGGAAAAAGTAGGAGTTATGAATCATTTTAGATAAATTAATTTTGGAGTTCTCAAAGGAGGAGGGCTTAAAAGAGATGATGTTGAAAAGAAATACTGCCCCTTATGTTCTCTTCATAAACCTATCAGGAAGGTTTGGAAATCAGAGGCTAGGAATCTGAATTTTGAATCATACATGATCTGTATCTACTTCTGAAAACCCTGGTCAAAGTGTTTTCTTAAAAGTGAATTATCTTCACCAATACAATAGGTACTTGGTGTTTTAGTATTTTTATGAAACGTTACTGACAAAGCCACAATATTCTAAGGGGTTTCTGTAGTTTTCAGCCCTGTGGAGGAGTAAATCTTCCTGCTCCCAACCCAAAAATTTCATAATATGGAAGAAGATTTTTCCCTCATCTACCCCAGAACCTCTCTGCTTTATAGAACTCAAATGTCTAGGCTGCTGTTTCAACAATATTTAATTTTTTTTAAGGAATGAACCTGTCTGCAAATAGAAGAAGGAAAGAATAAAGCACCTGCTAAGAGACTTTGCCAGATTGTGCCACATGTATCCACATGGTATGAGCTCCAAGGCAGTGACGTGATGTGATGATCCCTGTGTTTGTGTAAAATTTCCTGGGCAAGTTGAAAGGGTATAAATTGCAAATACAGAGAACACTATTTTATAACAGTGATGAGGAGCCTGGCAAAATTTTAAAACCTTCAGTCAAAAAAATAAAAGAGATCTCTTTTAAATGATCTCTTTCTGTACTGAGCCTTCATTACAGACCTCATCCAAGTGTCAAGGAGAAGCAACCTCAAACTTGACTACTTTTGTTTGTTGGGATAAATGTAGGTATCAGAATTTCTCCTCTTGCTGCTGAGCTGTATCATACCAGTGTTAAAATGTTGCTTTATCAGTCCAGACTTTCAGACACAAAGACAGAGTCACACATTTGCATGGAAACCATACCCACTGATTAATGGGAAACGAATCCTCTATGGTTTGTTTATCTCATATTTGCACATTATGTTTATCTCATATTTTCTGCAGTAGTATCAGAGTGGCACATGCAGATATATCATTTTTAAACAGGGACAAGTGAGAGGAACAGCCACCCGTGTCTAACAAACATTGGTCAGTAATGATCACTGGTCAAACTTTTGCAGGTTTTTTCACTGGTTTTTGAAGGTTTTTGCAAAACTTCCTGCAACTTTTTGCAGGAACTCAAGATATGTGTGGCACTGATAGTTTCACAGTCCAATTCAAAGCAAAAGGAAACAAATGACATAAGTCCCAGCCAAACATGAAGGGAGGAACATTTTGAATTTCTGTTATCTTACTAATATACTTTGCTTTGCAGCAGTATTCTTTGTATACCAGCTAGGGGAAACGCACAGCTGAAGAGGGAGTTTGGTTTTCATTCTACTTGTCTGTTTTATTCACTTATTACCTTTCTTGATCTTGTCTTTCAAAAATTGTTTTATTTATGTTTTTACAGGAAAGGTGACTATTAATCTATGTAGTTCACAGATTGAAAGTGAGAACTGAAGATAATATTATGATTTTCAGTACACAGATTTTCCTCGCTACCTTCTGAGAAATATTTGGTTTACTTTAGGAGAATAGACCTGTCTTTGAAGAGCAGTAGTGAGAAGGGAAGTGTCCTTAACTTAGGAGAGATTTTATTTTAAACAATAATGAGGAAGTATAAATGCAAAGAAAAATATTAAGCATAAAATCAAGTTGTTGAAGAAAGGTTGAAGTCAGAAATTGCCATTAGCTGAAACACTAATGTTCTAGATTTAATAACTATTGAGATATGAAGAAACCTGTCTATACTATAGAGCAAGAAAGTAGACTATCTGATTCCTCATGAAGCTAATATCTAAATATTTATGAAGATGTAGCAAGGCTGTGTGAAAATATAATAAGATAATGTAACGCATTTGGGTGGTTTTGGCAAAAAGATTGTTCATTAATGTTATTGATGTACACTGGAAGACATCTGATGTGAAGTTCATAATTGAAATGTTACAAACACTTCAGCATATGGATCCTTCACATTCACTTAATTGCCAGTTTAGTAATAATTTTATGTAATGAGGAATTATTAATAATACGTGAAATACTAAATTGACGTAATCACCAAAAAACGTAATATGACATCCACTGTGCAAAGGATGTCATAATTCCAGGTGTCTTTGTTATATTTTAAACAAGTAATATAACTGGTCAAATTAATCTTTCAAAACTATTGACTCTATAAAGTTGTACTAATTTTTTTTATAATCGTGTTTAAAGGTAAGGCTATTAATCAGAGATTCTTTTTTCCCCTCATCCTTAATATCCTTATTAGCATCCTGTTATGACAAAAAAACTTGACAAATGATCATTAACAAACTGCCTTACAGTTTGGTGGTGCAAGTCCTGCTGTGAAATAAATCTCTCTATGCCTATCCTTTGATTATGTAGGCAGATGCCAATACCCTGTTCAGATGGGTGAGAAAAGGGGATCAAATTTGTCTCTTTCCCAGTTGCAGTTTAATCATTGTGGAAGACTGTGGTAGTGGGACAAGAGATCTTTTATCTCCAGCACACCAATAAAAATCTTCCCTAAGTTTGCAATTACTGAAAGTCAATAGCCTATTGGTATGAGAAATGTACTCTTCCAGGACAAATGTCCACAACACAGTTATCACCTCTATTGCCACACAGAACAGATTGAGCAGGCACGGAGAATGTCAGGCACCTCCCCAGGTAATCCTCGTCACGGCAGGATCGGCGCACACTGATGTGGGGACCACTGAAGTGTGCAAGGCCGCTCATACTCTGGGAGCCCTGTCTAGTCTATGACTTCATTTTCCTGAGTCATTATTCTGACACATCTCATGGGCAACATCTTCAGTGAGAGAAAAGAGCCAATATGAGTTTTTACTTATACTGGTATAAATCAAGAGAAACCCTACTGAAGCCAATGACTTTCTATACAAAATCATAAAAGCAAGAGGTAAACTGAAGCTATTAATGAACAACAAAACAGAAAGTAAAGTCTTCAATTCCAGTTTATTTCACTTCAGTTTTAAGTGAAAGACAAGGGAATTGAAGTTTTCTGGTTCACCTAATCTGGGGGTGAAATTGTGAGACAAATTTTGATGTAAAAAATTAATTGTGTGCACTTGTCCAACTAAAAAAATTCATAAACCAGAATTACTACATGCACCTTTAGCTCTTCTGCTATTTTTTCATAAAGCTTATGTCAGTGATAAACTCTGGTTTAAATCAAAAGGACAAAGATCTGTATATTTACTGGAAGAAGGCATTTTCCAAATGTCATTTAAAGAAATAAGATGAAAAATATGAAAATGGAATTCAAAAGTCAATTTTATTTCAGTTTTAAGTGGACACTGCTCTCAAAAGTTAATAAGCTTTGTATAAAGAAGTCCTCACTGTGCCTAAGGAATGCCCCATTTCAGATGTTACTCTGACCAATCAGTGAGTCTTTACAGGGAAACAGCTGTATGCAAAAGGATTCAGTACTGGAGTTTATTCATTATTTCATGCTTCCTTGAACAATTTTTTAACAAAATCTTGTAATAAAATATGAGGTTTTGTACTTCCAGTGCCTTATAAAATACTGAATTATGGGATGTGAACAGCTGCTGTCTGATTTTCTCCTTGGAAGAATCTGTATAGAAATTGTGTAAACTATATTCAACAGCAAATACAACACAGCCCTTAGAGAGATCATACATATATGTTTCATAAGGGAGATCAAATGAG
The DNA here is from genome assembly GCA_013400975.1 of Atrichornis clamosus. Classification (NCBI taxonomy): domain Eukaryota; kingdom Metazoa; phylum Chordata; class Aves; order Passeriformes; family Menuridae; genus Atrichornis; species Atrichornis clamosus. The sequence continues at coordinate 29,090 of WBMZ01016505.1, read as the reverse complement.
TTATTTGTACATCCCACTATAACAAAGAATTTTTCAGGCTATGTAAAAAGTCTGTGCTCTTTGGGTGATATAATTTCAATGCTAGTACATATGCTATGATTTGATGAATTGCAATAATTACTATGTGCATTGTACTCTTCCCTTCTTGTTTTCACATTTGCAGATTTTTTTTCTGTGAGACTTCCTAATGGTTTGTGTTTTAACCAATTTAATACCTCTTTTCTTAAAGCATTTAGAAGCATTTGTTTATATAAAGAAATTGCTGTTGAACAGGCAAAAAGGATCTATTTTAATATTTTAGAAATCAGCAAAATAATATGGAAGAAAAACAAAGCATTATATACTGTGAGAAATGGTACAAAAAAGTATCTTATTTCATATAAAATATATTAAGCACTGGCAATAATTTTAGGCAAATGTTTATTTTTTATTTGATTGCTAAGCAAGAGAGAGTTTAATTCATCTTCATTTTTGCATTTTTAAGTCCATATAATTTAGTTCACACTAGAAAATGAAACTGAATGTTAATAATTTTCCTTTGTGTATTGTGAATGTGAAAAGCAAAATATTTTTCTCTCTTTTTTCCTGTTTTGCTTTGCTTCTGCTTCTGGCTTTGTATATAGTGAGGCTAGCATGATATCCAAGAAGATGTATTGCCGTCTACACAAAAAGTAGCAGTAGGAGATGACCATAATGTTCCTTTTACCCCTCATGAAAGAGGAAGCCTCAGAAAGGGAGTAAAAATGTAAAATGAAGCAGTCAACAAGTTAGAAAGGGGGAATTCAGAAAACTCATTTTCAGATATGGTTTGATTCCTGGTAGTCTAGAATTACAATTAATATTACTTATTTTGTGGCACTCTTTTCCTTTCTAAGGAGTGCCACTGAAATAAAACACCAACCGATACCAATGTATGAAACCACAATCCAGCAAATTTCCTGCAATCTTTTTTAATCTTAAATACAATTCTATAGAATATAGTAATAAAGTGCATTAAATAAAAAATATGTACATTGACAAACATAGCTAAATGCTGTACATTTCACCCAGATCATCAAGGAAACAATTTCTAAGATGACATAAGTGGGAGAATATGCACAAGTTACTAAAAGTGCAACCTGGAATAACTACAGCAGGAAACATGTACACTAGCAAGAATTAGTGATCCAGTCCTGAGGGGATCAAATCTCAAATTTTATTTAAGTTCATGGGAACCTTCAGTGCTTGAACTTCTGTGAAGCATGCCCTAGACGACAAGCTAAGAATTTCATCTGATAAAAAAGCAGAAAAAATGAATGCTACTCTTACAAAAATGACAACATCACAAGGAGGTTTTTTACATTAAACTGAGTGAACATTTGCTGAAAATTATCCACAGATACTACCTTTATTTCTCTTTGTAAGCTGTCCACAAAGAGATAGTAACATTGTAAAATTCTCAGCGGTACTTCGTATTCAAAATTAATCACACACTTCTCCAGTGAATTTTCTCTTCAAAATATGCTTTTGGTGAATATTTGAGCTAGCATTCACTTTTTCATGAGTTATTCATACTAATAAAGCTTGAGCACTCAAGTGTTCCTGGAAAGCAAATGTGAAAGCATTGCAAACATGGTCTAATTGAAATCCACTTTCCACTTTGAGCAAATATTCGCAGAACATTTTTCCTACTATTCACTTCATTTTAGTTGACATTATGGTCTAAAATCTCACTGATGTGCACTAAAGAAAGACATCACAGCAGAACCCTCTTCAATAATGCAGGTGCAATGTTCCTAGAAGAGGTAGGTCTCTTCAACAGGCATAGCATGATTTAATCTGCTCTGTACTTTTATTTCCTTCAGAGGGCATCCTTATAGTAGACTGCTCAATGGCTAACTGAACTCTGTTGTTTCAACCACATATCAAGATATAAGAACATATGTCATATCTCGCTCTAAGCTCTCCTTCTGTGTTAGTCAATAATGTTGTTCACCTAGCTTCTTTCATAATTACCAGTGATCAACTTACTGCTGGTGTTAAGCTTCTTTGGAATGTGCATTTGTTGCTGACATGAGAGGTCACAATACAAGGAGTGAACAGTGGTGTAACTTGTTTTACATTTACAGTAGATAGATAGATGAAATTATGCCCCCTGAAACATCTTGCTCTATGGAAACTGGCAAAATCCTTCAATCTACCCTACCTCCCTGCAGACACTCATGCCAGGCACATTTCATTGCATTAGGAGCCTCACCCTTCCTTGGAATATGATGAGGCTTGTAGAGCAACAGGAGCCTCCAGAGGGCAATTCTGACCTTGGTTGACCAGAACTGCTTTCCAGATATGCCCGTCTTTCCTCATCAAGGAGAAGGCTTGCAGAGACATAACATCCAATGGACGTGCCTCAGGAAAGTGTCAGTGGTTGGGAAGTACAAAATTCAGATCCTGTTGTCTCCAGTGCCAATATGCAAGAATTTCCACAGTCCTGCTATCAAACTCCCTTGTAAAACTATGTTCCTTGTATCCTCCTTGAGATGTACTAGTCTAGTGAGAATCACTCACTCATGCCAACAATTCACTGCTACTTTGATTGCCTTTTAAGCTCATCTCCTCTTATTTACTCATTCACTGCAGACTGTTAAATGAAGCACTGAAAGGGATAGGAGATATTATAGCTCCTACAGAACCCTCAGAGGAAGAAAACTTCAAGAAAGTTTGTTACAAGTTGTGTATATATCTCTCAGTGCAAAGGCTGCATTTCTAATGTCACAAATCCTATTGACAGCTTTTGGAGGTTTTTTTGTAAAGCTAGTTAACACCATCTTTCCATAGCTTTGTGCATGGCCCCTCTGGGTCACAGCTCAGCCATTTAGATGAGTGTCTTTATGTCTCCCCAGATTTGTATTACACATAAATTGAAGCCACGGACTGGTATGAAACAAAGAAAACTAATTTTCCTACAATCCTCAACATAACACAAAACCTTTGCATACAAAACCGTTAATTGTAATGTGTGTGATTCATCCTTATTGCTGTACAAATTTGAAGGTACCTAAACTTTTTTATTGATACATGCATATTGTCACTCCAACTATATCATTGACTATGTGCAGATAATAAAAAAATCTTCACTGCAATAGTTTTTCTTTCAATATGACTTGTCTTGTTGCAAGGAATTTTCTTCCATTTTCAACAAGGTTGAGAGACATGAAATCAGCTTTCTCTCTAGATGTTTTTTTTTCTTTTGGGTTCTAAGTACTCAGTCCTTAAAAATAACTTCCTGCATACTAAATTGTGGCACCCAGTCATTTTCATATAGTTAAATAAAGCACTACAGCTTGGATTTTAGGTCCAATGGCCACACCATGAGAATACAATTCATTCACTAATTAAATGCCCACTACCTCCATCACTAGTGCCTGCCAACTTCAAATTTATATTGCAAAGAACTTTCATTTTATATGATGCATAGAAAAGAAGAAGAGGGGGGGAAAAGACCAAGGCTATTAATATGTAAAAAATTACCTCTTTAAGGTCAGGAGCACCTCAAACAGAGTCACTAGAAATGGAAAGGAGACTCTTAGGTTTGTAATAATATAGTAATGATGTAAATAATAGCTCTTACTTTCTCTGTATATTACAAATAGCTGGTTGGCACACATTTGTTGCTACTCTTACTACTGGTTTATTGCTGTATGGGATGGGGGCAGAAAGGCATGCAAATTTTATGTGGCTTATTATAAAAGTTCATAAAGCTAGGTTAGGCCGAGGTCTTGTTATGTTTGCTCCTCCCTTGCAGCAGAACGACATACTATTGTTCCTTGACATAAGTGTGAAAATTAATATGAATATTTATTTTAAGACTGGTTCAGTTTCGGTTTCCCTCCATCTCTATTATCTCTACATATTCATACACACACCTTATTTAATTACCTTTTTTAGAGGCTATTTTTATATTTTTAATTGTTTGGTAGACTTGGGATATGTGACAATCGATAACCGTGCAATACATTAAATACTTACGGGTATGTTGTGCCTTCTGTTATAATATAAAATCCATCTATTCTGGTTGATGGGTTTTAACCTCACACAGAATACTTTAAACTCCATTTGGACTTGTGCCTACAATCACCTTAGCAAAGTCTCTTAAGTAACTGCGCACAGCCTAATTAGTATGCATTATCAATTAACAAACTTAATAGCCGGCAGATTGATTAGATCCTCTGTTGCAGGGGCAGAGCTGAAGCGAAACAGAATGAAAAATCATTGCACGCATACGCTGCTGCTTTGTTATTTTCTCATATCCCCTCCTCCTCCTCCACATTCCTTTAATTAATGCATACATATGGTTCTGAATATCTTGTAAACTAGAGCTTGCTCTAACTCTTTAATAAAACTCACTCGTAGATGACAGAGCCATAGTCCATGCCTTATTTATTTCTGGCTGAAAACATAAACCATTTGTTTTCACCCAGGTCTTTCCTCTCCAAATTGTGCAAGTTTTAGAGGTCTGCTGCTCGTTTTCACAGTGACTGATAGAGATAAGCGGGTAAGTTGGAGCTCTGTGCATCACTTCAAATAACCCATAACTGAGAGGATGGTTCAGGCATCATACTGATGGTATGCTAACACATACCACAAGGTGGATTTCATAATTACTGTTGTTAAAAAAAAAACCATAGCACAAAACAAGGTATGTAATTTTATATATTCTGTCATATAGATGAGCTGGAAAATAAGAATACAGCAAGAAAAGCCTTCCTATTTGGAAACTAGAAATCATACTAAAATTTTTCAGTCAATTTTAGATAAAATGCTGATGTTAGACAGGATTTGCATCCTTTGATGCAAACCCCTCAAAGACTGATGAAAATGAACACTGAAGACTATCAGCTGCTGCCTTGCAGTGGTGGCAAAATCTAACCTTGGGCAAATTAGCCTTTGTATACTGAGAAAGAAAGTAGTGCTTACTATAGTGATGTAAGCACTACCAGCACGTTTCAGAGTTAATATCTATTTAGCATTTATATAGTATTTACATATGCAAATCGATGACAAAATATTAGCTTATTAATCTGCAAAACATAGTGGTGGGGCAGGTGCTGTAAAAGTATCCATGATTGTTGATACTAGTAAATCCAATAAAGGTGCAAAACTACTTTCCCAAGGGCATAACATATGCTGTTGTCAAGATCTAGATCAGTGCTCAGGGTCCCCTAATTCCCACATCTGCACCCCTCAGCAAGGCTGTGCTACCACAGTTGTTACCATTTTCCTAACCAGAGTCACAAACCCAATGGCTGAGGCTGGAACGGACCTCTGGATCTTCTGGTCCAAGCCTCTTGGTCAGGTGATATCAGATACCTGAAAGTAAAATAGTGTTATCAAAATTCCTTGAAGAATGTCTGCTCCTCTGAGGAGTCATATCTGAGGCAGGTGATGGTTACAGCCTCATCTCAATATAAAGGCTCTGATAGACTGAATTCCCTAGTTCAGAAAATGTCAACAATTATGAGTGGTGTGCCAAACTGTATTTTTCTTTTCCAAGTGGGAAGTTAAGAGTGCTGATACAGACTTAGTGAAATACTCTGGCAGTACCTTGAGAGAGGAAAGGTGGATTGAGACACTATTTGTCAAAAAAAGGTAGAAGTTCACAGATTCTGCTGAGTTCAGGACTCTCTCCACGATAGGAGGCGCTTGCTGGCACTTGAGAGTTACTGCTACTCCACTGTTACATTGCAAGCCATTCAAATACTTTCCACGTGTGTTTTCCACTACAATGCCATAAATTTCCGTAGCCCACCATTTTTCTTTTGTAAGCGTGTTTTCCTAAACAAGCAGATCAAAAGACGTGTAAGGCATGTGGAAGCAATATGGTCTGTACTGCCTTTGTAGTTCATTACTATGCCTTAGCATGGCTTTTTTTTCCCATACCCAAAAAGGCAAACACAAAGAAGTAGCAACTATTTTTATTCTAATGTGAAAACAAATCTATAAGATTTATATAAAACCAATTTAAGGGAAACTAGAGACTATCCTCCTCTCAGGTCCTGCTGATACCACTTGGGTTTTAAATAAAGTGTCACACACAGTTTTATCTACTCTCTTCTAAAACAGAGCTAATTCATACTATTTCCACTGCTATGCAGATTTTTTCCTTTATTCATCTTTTTTTTTGTATATCAACTGATCTGCTACTGCTGAAATAAAAGTGATTTTCCGAAATAAAACCCCAAAATATTGCTGTGTGTTTTGGCTTAAAGAATTGAAAGGACCACAGAGATTCAGAAATGTAATTAAATTATTTTATATAAAAAATAAACTTCTGGTTTTAAAAAAAAATCTGAAATACTGTTCCAGAAACAATAATATCTAAAATATCAAGGATATAACTTCCCACTGAAAAAGGCTTTCCTTTTATTAAAAAAAATTCTTTAAGTAATAAGAAGACTGAAATTCCTTTGAGGCTAGGTAAGGATGGAGCATTAATTAGCTGCCAGAAAGTGGTCTCTCAACACTGCAGTAAGAAATATGCCTCTAATTCTCATTATGTGACCCAAGAGAGGGGCATTAGGTCTGTAACCAGTGAAACTAAAATGTGAAAACTTTTTTTTTAATGATTGGACTACTCAGAGAGCAAGAGGTGAATAATCACCTGCTATCAAAGTATTCACTTCTTTGGATTGGCAATGGCTCCATACAACCCCTATCTTCTCACTTAAAAGTGAATGTGGTCTGTTATGGCAGATCACTTCATACAACATACAATTTATGAAAAAGTAAAGCCATCATAAAAAATAAAAGAAAGGCGCTAATACAGAAAAGTCAAAAGTCAATGCAGCAACTTTCTATTATCTCTATGGGTATTGTTACAGCTGTTTTACACTTCTACAACTGTTCTACAGCACTCTGTTGTTGTTCATGCTATCACCTGAATTATTCAACATGTATCATTTACTCTCCATGTAACAGAGGCTCTCTGTGTCTCTGCATCATGTTAAAGACTCTAATTTTAGGTTAGTATTGCTTCTTCTTCAACATGTTTAACTCAAACAGTTCCAAAATAATTCATGCCCCAGGAACTGTATATACTTTAAAGTGTTCTCTTTTTGCCAGAAATAATTTTTCAAATATTTAATAAATATACGTGGTTTTAGGTGTCCTATGCCCTTTACTACATATCCTTTTGACAGCAGCCTGAAAAAGAAGATAGCATTCCAGTACTCTCTGTGCCATGCTGGAGGCATGAATTTGTAGCCACTTGAATTTTAGTACTCTGTTTCTTTGATCTGGTTGTTCTACATGCTCCTTATCTCCTTCTTTATGCTACCACCTCTTATTTTCAACTACTTTTTCCCATGTGACATGATGTTACTGTTCATATTTCTAGGGAAATGTTACATCAATTCATATCTTATATTTTTAGGGATTTACAATGCAAAACAAGCAAAAGGACATCCTTTAATATGGACATACCAAGCTTGACAGGATAAACAACAACATACTCTTACGTATCTGAGAGAAGACACATAGCGTGTTGCAAAACAATTTATCTACATTTTGAAGACACTTTACTACATTTGTATTAGTTTATGTACAATGTTTAAAAATTGCAGCTGGATTACTCATCTGCCATAGCCCTAATGATATTAGTATTTTAAGTGCAATTTTTCAAAGTGTCTAGTAACTCAGGCTACTTAACATTTGGAAGGAGCCCAAATATAAAAGGGTAGATGTTCAGCACTTTCTGAAAATTAGTCCATTTTATATGTCAAATGGAATTATTCCTGCATTTCTTGTGGAGAATTTGCTCTACCTCTTATATCAGCAAATAGACCTTGAGGGGAAAGAGGAAGATATGGTGGAACAGAGAAAGGCAGCAAAACCCACCAACAGACAATATTAGATAAACCTTACAAATGGCTTCTTTTTGTTTCTATCCCAGAAACTTGTAATATGTGTTTCACCTGTTCTGGAAACAACTGGCAACTTCAGACAATCCAGGTAGGTTGACCACATGAGGAATTTTTCCTTTCAAAAGGCCCTATCAGGCAGCTGCAATTACATTCAAGGATTAACCTTCAGTTAAAGAAATGTCCACCTCCAAAACCAAAGAGACATGACAAACTGATTTTCAATGCTGTGCTAAAACAAGACCATTTGAAAGAAACCCTGCCAGGTCATTATTTAAATTGCAGTTCAGAGGCATGTTTATATCAATTACCATAGGCTCCTGCTACTCTTTCAGCAGTCACTACAACAGGAGCACAAGAATTTCAGTTAACTGAGCAGAGGTAATTCAGTGCCTGGTGCAAGAAATGCTATTTTCTCTTCTCCTTCCCCAAAACCACAAACTGTAATCCTGCTAGAATGGACCCCCAACACTTTCCATGTGGCTAACTTTTCATACATTTGAGAAGTACACACCTGTCCCCTGATCTGGCATTTGACTATGGCTACACAACAGGAATCTATTTCCAATAATTGCACTCAGATAAGTAAATGAGCCTTATGAAGGGTAAACCTTCACAGGATTCTGAGCCCACAGATGGGATCACAGCTGTCTTGATGTCTTTGAGGAACTCATATCTATGACACCTGCATTTTTGGATAGTTCACTCCCACCCCAACTCCCCATGATGAGGCTTTAGGAAAAAGATGTAGAAAGAAACTTAATGCTGCAACATATCTGATTCCAATTGTTCAAGAAACTGTTTGGCACATAGAAGCAGCTGTTCTACATTCTTGCTGCTATTATTATTGTGATGTAGAAGTATAGTGTATCTCAGAATTATCCAATTCAAAACTCCTTATGTCAAAAGCATGTTCAGTACATATGATCACAACTAAAAAGTCTACAACAAAAGGTTCCTCTGTAAATTTGATGTGTCTCCTTTATAGGAATACATTATGATAGAAACTAATTACAAGATTACAGACTAATTTCTACAGGAACCAGGTCTCATTCAGTGTTCTAAATACATGGCTGTTCAGTATTTCTTTTATTCTCATTATTCAGTCTGTGACTGTATTATTTACTATACACAATCAAATGCAGCACTGAATACACTATTACTAAATCTTTCTGAGCTTTTCCTACTATGCTTCTACAGTATTTTCTTTGGTATTTACAAACACAGATTAATTTATCTTCAAAAGATCCCCGTGAGGTGAGGAGGTGTTCTTGCTTGCAAATTATAGATAAGGAACACATAACTAAAGTTGAAAGCGAGACATGAAGCAATTTTCAATACCCAATTTGAAAAACTGGAGACCTAATTCTTCAGAGTAAAAAATATATCAAAAGCACTCTATCTATTCATAAGAAAGTTCCCTTTGAGCTTGGGTTCAGCTATATGTGCTGACTGTTCCTTGTAATAGGAGGGCCTTTCCTGCATAACCTGAAAGTGAGGATCATGCTTATAATGTCCTTGGTCCTACAAGGGCATGATCCCAGTTTTGCAGTATACAGCCTAATGCAGTAGATGGAGCTGAGACTAGAGTCAAAGTCCTCATCCCTGTTTCTTTTTCTTCTGTAATGCTTCAAATAGGTAAACTGGAGCCAGTACAACCTCAGTTCTTTGTATCTCCCTGTACGAGGTGGATCCCTACAGACAAGTATGTTAAGTAGTAAAACAATTGTAAAAAGTGAAACACATTCATACTGGGCAGACAACCCTCTTCAGATGTTTTTAGAGTATTTTGTGAGCTCAATTTTGTAAGAATGGTAATGCAATATTTATTTCACAATATGTTTATTTCCATGACGTGACAGCAGCCTTTACTAGCAGTTTTACTGCTGTAACCTTTTTTCTTTCCCCAGGCAGATTCCACTCTTCTGTTCTTTTCCTCCTGCTTCATGCAAGTTCTTTGATACAGAATGTGATTGGCTTCCTTTTAACGTAGTTGAATATGGAGCGCACTTCTGAGTTGTGAATAATTCATACAAGGAATTCCTATTAGAGATTTTGTACATGGTATCTGCAGAAGACACAGGACATCACATCATCTATGACCTTGTGATAGAAGAACTGCTTTAGAAATTATTGAGTTATTCTGATCATAACCTAAATGCACTGACTTTTTTCCCATAAGGAACTAGGAAATGCCATCCATTTAATTTTTTTTAATAGGGAGGCACAATCAATAACCTTCTCTCTCTTTCTGTGGGAGAGCCTTTATTCATGATTCCAAGCCTAGCTAAATAATAGGTAGGCCAATGATTTATTTTTAATATGAAAATCTTCTTATCTATCGAATACTTTACCCCCACAAATGTCAAGTCATTTATTCAATTGTTAAGGTGACTGCTCATTTTCCATATTTTCAATGGAATTATTTCCACTTCAGTGCTAAAATATACTAAGCTTGAAGTAAATCAATTCCCTCCTTGTGCTAAAAATTAGCATAGCACAAACTAATCAATGCTATCAAACACTAGTGCAAAAGCTGTGACAATAACCGTATCAGTGAGGAAGTAAATTGCTTATTATGCCAAACTGGGAAAAAAGCCTCATCAGTCACAAACCATCTGATTCACAGAAATACAGTCTGTGGGTCTATTGTTCTTAGAAGTGGGCAAGTTTGTTCTCCATGTTATTGAAAATGCATCTCCTGTAATAATGCAGACCCCTGTAACATTTCTCTGCAGCAGCACCTTCCCCGTGTACTAGTTCAAATGCTTAGAAATATTTATTTAGCCAGCATTATACGGAATACAGCAAACTGCGGTGCCCATTCTCCGTCATGCACCAGCTCTTGCTTGGTGGAACCCTTGCTGTGGTTCAGACGAGCTGGGAGATGGCATTGCAGCTGGGGTTGAACCGGGAGAGCTGGACCTAGTGCTCACCTTTGTCTCCAGCTTCCCGCATGACTAAGTACAGCTGCTCTGTACCTCTGCTTCCCCATCTGCAGACAGGGGTAAATATGTCCCTGCTGACTAGTGGTGTTGTGAGGACAATATGACTAATATCTGTAAAGCATTCAGGTGCCTGAATGTAGGGGTATAATAGAAAACCCGTGTAATAGTTCATTAAGGCAGGGCTGCTTCCACGCCTGTCTAACAAGACTGTCAGCAAGGATGGTAATTAGTGCCAGTGACTGGACCAAGACCACCAACTCGTTTCCTCTGGGCCCCCAAGCAGCCATCTGATGATAATAATTTTGGGTCTTTACCAGGAAGGGACGGACATGAACGGATGAGCTAGAAGGGAGAGGTTCTATGTTCCATTACTAATATCCTGAGCTATCCAGTCCTACTATAAAAATTCACTTTTATTAAAAGGTTATTTCTGTCACTTGCTATAGTATCGCTATCATTCTCTGGGAGAGAAATGATGAAAGATCATTTTAAATGTTATCAATGCAATATTTAAACAGCTTTTTTTTCCTCTCAGAGAAAGTGCTTTGAAAAGACACCCCCTCCAGCATGTGTTAGTTCTTAACAGGGCCAACCTTTTTTAATCTCACAGTTCCTTGCACACTGTAAGAAGAAGAAAAGGAACAAATCTGCGGTGTACTCTGCTACGTTGTACTTCTTGCAGCCTGAAGGGACACTTCTTCATGCTTAATAAATAGTCACAAACAGAAGTTGCTGAAGTATGTGGATATTGATTTCTAGTGATATAGTGACATTGACATAAAATGAGTGTAATTTTAGTATTAATATCTTACACTTTTAATAACACTTTTTGTCCCAGCAGGAAAACAAAATACTTTCTGGGGATCACCTTGATCCCAGTTATTGGCAATGCCTGTATTATGCTGTAGCATTTGTTTCCTTCAAAAAGACAGTCCTCCATGACACCTCTTAACCATTCACAGCTAGAAGTCATTACCAGTGCCCAGATGAAGTTGTAGACTGTAGGAAGCAAATGTACATGTTACAGTTTTTAAGATCCTGCAGCTGACATCCACACACTTTAACCCAATCTTCTCAACAAATAACTCTTTCCTCCCTTTCTGCCTGTGGAAGTGATGAATGTGAGCTAACAGGCCTTGGCTTTATGCTCTTCTGCAGACAGGACTTCCCCTAACAACACGCATGGATTTCCATTACATTCTGATTCAGCAGAAAATTGTATCATCAGCACCGCTTGTGCAGCTGAGATTGTCAGAGTAGTCCATGGGATTGAAACACACAGCTTCCATTAAAATGAATTAGAAGTTCTTCTGGAAATGGACCTTCAAGTCACTGGACCAGTTCAGTTCTCTGTAAGAGACAGAACACACTTTTGGGATGTGGTGGTGGAGTACAAAGAGGACAACCACAGAACAGATTGTAGCAAGTCAGGAGTTCCCTGGAGGAGAATATTACAAGAATATTCCAAAACATTGCCTCTTACAAAGCCACTATATTATGTAGAGTAATTACTCAATGTCTGCCTTTGCTACATTTCATATGCTGTGAAATGGGGGGGCTGTTTATTGCCCTCTATTTAAGCAGAACACAAGGATACTGGTTCTTTTCAAGGTTTTTGCTAAAAGGCACCACAACACCATTTAAAAAAACTATATTAAAAACAACTATATTAAAAGAATGGTTTAAATAAAAAAATTCTGGGGCCAACTACAGGCATTGCTGAGGAAAGCGCAGTTTTGTAATTATAAATATTGGTAAGTAAGAGAGCAAAATCCTTGGGATGTGAATCTAATTTACTACAGTGCTCTAAGATATAGTTAAATCATTTTGGTAATGAATATGCTAATGTCTGTTTTTTTAGATGAACTTAAACTGATGACTTTGATTGTGAAAGAATAAAACTGTTCTATTGAGGAAAAATGATAGCAGCACTAAATCTAATGTTTAATACAAAAATATAATTCTACAGATCCTTTCAATATAAATGTCTTTAGATATGATGTGTAAAGTGCAGCAGTCCCCTGAAGCCTCACTCTTGTAATGCTGTAAGCCCTTAGAGGTTTTCTACTGGCTTGGTTCAGAGTGCAGCAAAAACAGATACAGGCAGGGAAATACTCTTTTTTCAGGTATCATGAATATGCATACAAATGCTTCTGTTGTTATTCACAGACTTGATCCATAGAGAAATGTCACTATTTTCAGTCATAACCACAGATAATCAAGAGTACAGCTATCTAGACAATATATCCATAAAAATTTATCTACAGCAAAAACTCTTTGTTTTTATAAAAAAACCCAAAACCCCCATCTGCAGCAAGGTGAGGTCTATTCAATAGGGACGACAAAAACTTTATGTTATCTGTTCCTGTGTTCAGATGCTCCTGGCAGGAGCCCAGAGTTGTCATGCTGCGTCACCTTGTCCAAAACCTCCAAACAGCTCAGCCCTGCTTGAGAGTGGTGACACAGTGCCTCGTGACAAGAATTCTGACTGTGCTGGGATCACCCTCAGGTTTGGCTTGTCTTCCCTTATGGAGCATCCCATAAAACACCGGCATTCATCAACTTTCCAACACACCTTACATTACAGGAAATGATGGGCTTGTGAAGTGATAAAATATAAAATATTAGAGAGTTATAACAGAACCATGTAAAAATCCAGTAACTCGGTAAATAGTCTTAAAATGTGAGAAAATCCCCACATGAGAAAAGTTTATCCATGTGAATACTTATGAGAAAAAGCAACAGCTCATCTCAGGTCTTTTGGGCACTGTGTACATTTGCAGTCCAGGAGAAGCAGCATAATTTCATTAACCTTTCGATTTTGTGTAGATAGCTCCCATTGTCATCAGAACAATTAGCAGCACAAAGGAGCCTGGCAGTCTCAGAGAGAACAACAGTGAAGCAGTAGCTTGGATGCCGCACTCCATGCCATCTTTCTTCTTTGCACTTGCTAAAGATACCCACTTGTGTTGTCCTCTGCCTGGTGCGTCTCACAGACCCTAAACTCTCTGCTCGTGATGGAGAGTATTAACATTTATGTGGTTTTTTATGCGACAGACAAAAGTGCAGTACAGGTAAGTATGACAGAAAGAGTAACTGGGTGAACATACAGCTAATCAATGTGTGTGAACAGATCTGCCATACTTACTCATAAATGTGTAAATGTAGTAAGTAATGAACACACAAAATATGAACACACTCATTTGTCTACTTATGAAGAATCAATTATTTCCTTATCATTTTCTCTATTCCATCCCATACTGCAGAGGATCATTTTGTCTTACTTCACTGAAAATATAATAAATCTTCAATACATCACCAAATCTAACAAATTAGTACAAATTTTGCAACATTCTTTCTTTTCTTATCTGAAAAGGCCACGTGCAAGACCAAACCTCCAAAGCAGCCTATCACTTGCTTCTTAGTTCAAGTCCATTTAATTTTATAAATTCATTACTCCTTGCACATAAAATTATTTCCCTTGATGTTTTAAAATCAACTTTTTCTGATTTCACTGCATTCAGACAAATATTTCCATAGAACTCAGAGACTAAACCCAAATCTTCTCACTGTTAGATAAGAGGTAGATTTCTAATTTAATTTATTACTAGTAGGACTGAAGTACTTGTGGTTCTTCATGTAGTATTGGACTAGATCTCCTCTGTTTTGCCATGTGTTTGCAGAGCTTTTGCCCCACAAATCTGTCTCAGTCTAATTCACAGAAATGAAGTCAGAAATATATAGTAAAACCATAAAATGTATGAAATCTACTTTGTCTATTGCAGGAGACTTTTAAAAGGTGGCTCTCAAAGTTCTCTAGAAAAGGAAAAATTTGTAAGAATTTGATTCAATACACTAGTATTTCTTAATGATGTGTTGTATTTTGAAATGAAATATTTAATAAAGAAAGTCAAGTACCTAGCTAAATTGATGGTCATCCCTTTGGTACTGGTACACGTATCTAAACATCTGCTCTTATAACACAGGAAAAACCCTGTGTTTCCTCCCCGTTGCAGAGATTTTTTAATTTATTTATGATTTTGTGTGCACTGTGGTTTCTGGCAGAACCACCATGGTAGAATGCAATCAAAGAAATGGATTTCATATTCTGATCTACAAATATTTTGTAGTCCTGATCTCTTCTACAGACATGAGCCAGCAGATACAGCACTACTGCCTTCCACATAAGATGTTTTTTAAATTGAAGGTAACAACTCTGGGAGAAAGGAATTTTCAGTGCAGTTTGCAGAAGAATGCCTAGCATCGAAGCTGGGCTCCCAGACATCATTACATTGTGTATCACACTGCAAGAGTATAACCAGGAGTTTGTGTCTGAGCCAGGAGTAAGCCTTTGGACCAGTTCAGAATTCGTATGGCTGACATGGGTTTTGTGCAGGTACTGTCACATTCTGATGTCATTTCAGATGATTGCATATTGCTGTGTCTACACATGTGGAAGTGTATCAGTTTCTGCCCTGAAGAGCCTGTAATTTCTGCTCTTTCACGATATTGCTTTAGCAAAGAAGGCAGATTAAGAAGTGGCATCTCCTCTTACCACTGTCTGCTTGTCCCCACCTCTAACATCAGTTTGCCCTCCCAGTCATTGTGCCAATACAGTTCATTAAAGTATGAAACAAGAAGGGAAGAATTAGAGAATCTTGATAAAAATCAAAACAAGAGATTAACCTAGAAATGTGGGTCAAATTTACTTGAGCACAAAGTGTTTATTGTTTCTTTTAATTTTTTTCATTATCTTCCTTTAATACAAACATAATTTCCAAGAATTTCTCTTTATGATTGACCTTGGGATGACTGTTGAGTTTCTTACTCTGAAGTGTCTCCTCTCTTCCAAGTTTGTGCCATGCTGCAAAATAAGATCAGTTGCACATGGAGTGTCTGCTGAATCTCCATTGTTTACAGTTTGGTTTTACAAGGGAAACAGGCACAGGTTTTAATTTCCCTTGATGTGGCAGGTTGTACTTCACAGAAAATCAAGAGCTGATATACAAGCCACAAGGTGGGTTGTGCAGACATGGGAACAATTCCAGCTACACAAGAATTAGGGTCCTTAGACACTCCAGATTCGTAAAGATACAGGAAATTATGCACCTGTTAGAGAAGCATGTCTACCTAGGCAAACCATGTCTCTTTACAGTTACAAAGCCTACCCTCTTTTTAGATCATATAGCTAATTTTCCTTCAAAATAAATTCTAATCCTAGACTATATACTAATATTATCTAAATTCATATAAAATTAATTGTATATAAATTCATAATGAAAATGGCATTCTAATAATAAAAGCAATCTAAAATTTAATCTAAAGATGTGTCTGCTGCTGCCTTTACATTTGTTAGAGCACCAATAGAATGACTGTATGAAATTCTGTGCAGTCAGGTTTTACTCTCATTACTTTAGGAAGAATAACACCAAAAAAAAAGCCACCATGGACTTCAGGCTAAACCAGCACCTAACCAGCCTACACCAAAAAATATTGTCAGTGGGGTCTTTAGTGCAGCTGTTTTCTGAAATATGCAGATCTAAACTAGTGCTGATATATTGACAAACATCTCAGAGTAATTAATCATCCCGTGGCAATCTCAGAGACATCTTTTTAAGGACAGAGATCATGTATAGTTTCATGTAATATCAAAAAAATAACACTTGTCTACTGGATCCTACTCTGGTTCTTGCACCATGGTTGTTTAAATTGTGGCACTAAGTGACCTTATACACAATACTTTTGGCCATTTATAGCCTCTTTTCTAATAAGAGAAAAAGGAAGAAGAAAATAGTGAACAATTTTTGCAATAATGATGAGGGAATTCCAAGAGGTTAATTCATGGACAGAGTAAAAGCATAAACATTTTCATATGTCCCAACAAACTCTAAATTAACTAGATTGCTGCAAAAGAAACTTAACTTTAAACACCATTAAAACCTTAAAATTCCCCTTCATGAAAATGCAGAATAAATCAAGTCTGCTAAATATACTCTCAATTATTCTCTCGTGTCTTTCTGTTTCCTTATGATTATGAACTGGCATTGTCCATTTGTACAACACATCACACAAGCAGTGTGAGCCATTAGTAGGACTTCTCCACTCTACAATAATACATGCACCAACTCACATTTCAATATGTTTTATCCAAAAATACAAAGAAACAGGCATTGAAATATAACACTTCACTTGTAATTTTCAGCCACAAGAACTGCTCAATAAATTTATTGTCAGCACATTATCCTGGACTTTTTCTATATATGTGCAAGTTGCTGTTTACCCTGGCAAATCTCAGTTTCTTCCTTTAAAAAGTGCCTGTCAGAATATTCAAACAGACAGAGTAAGTAATTCTGAAGGAAACAGAGATTCAGGAAGCAGACCCTACCTCCCTTCAATCAGTTGTCACTCACTCCTCAGGCTGAGATTGTCATCATTGCTATGGACTTAACTCAGCTTGACAGTAGCTGCATTTGTGCATGTTGGTCTTCATCTTTTCTAGTTAAGACCTTGGCCCTGAGTCTCTGCTTATCTTGATTTGATATTCATAAGAGATAGCAAACTTGCTAACAAAGTCCAGCTTCACTATTATCTAGAGTACCAGCAGAAGACCCAGACTCCACTGAAGATTATCTCAAGTTGTTAGTTAGACAGTGAATGGCTTCAAGAAGAGCCTAGATTTTGCACCATTCCACTTAACTGAACTGAATTTCATGCCAGTGAGCAGATGTTAAAATCTTGTTTGTGCACACTATAATAATACAGATTATTTCACATATTTAATGGGATATTGAAAACATCTTTTTTTTTCCTTCTTGCCATGAGGATGTGGCAAACTCCATTTTTCTGTCAGATTTGAGGAACAGAACTTCTCTACTTGCTCGACCTGTTCATTTCCATTCAGTAATGCTGCTGTCAGCTGTCATCCACAGTGTCTGAGCCCGCACTGGCTTCAGCCACTTGCACTGCGAGTGCTGGAAACCACAGACTCAGCAACAAGGATGTCATCAGTGCACTTGAGATTACAACATCTCCTTCTGCCAATGTTAATACCACTATGGCAACCATCAACAGCAATACACATTATTATCTCACTATACATATTGAACAGATGTGACAGCCTTGTCAAACTCCTTTCCTGGTGTCCAACCAATCCGTTATACCTTCTGCTGCTTTGACTACTCTTCTCTGGCCATGAAAAGAGATGGCACAAGTTGACCACGTGTGCAGTAAAGCACTTTAGTAACATCCAGAACTGGCTAATATTTCTGTATAACATACTAAACTAAGACTTTTAAATACAGCTGCTCAAACATAACTGAAACAGAGTACCACCTTAATTTTTTTTGTATAAAAACCTTGTGATTTAAATCAATGCAGATTATGCAGATTATGCATATTTTCACCAGTTTCACCATGATCAGGATGTAACCCAACTACTGTAGACCTCCTGTTATAGTCAATATCTGGCTGAACCTGCTTTAGTCATCTTTTCCTGAGATGATCAATTTTCTTGAAAGATAAAGAAACAAAAAGTAATTGTGTCAGAGTTCTTGTTCAACCCTTTATGTATATTCACCTCATTAATCTTTCTGCTTAATTTTAAATGCCCTAAGAATGTTCTTGCAGTTTAGTCTGAAGAAACTAAGTTCACACAGACTAGGTTATTAAATGTTACTTGTTCTCTTTAAGAAGGTTTTGCAGTATCTCACCTACAGAAGACATCTGGGGAAACATAAATTAGAGGCGGGAGTTAACTTATCCCAAGACTAGGTCAGCAGGAGAATGAGAAATCGGCAAGAACAACCTAATCCAATTTTCCATCCATTTTCCTGCTCAACCACATACCATTCAAAAAAACCCAAAAGGTTATTCAACATCTAATTTTGTAGGCATTAGCCTTTAAATCACAGCAAAGCAACACAAAGAACCTGGGGAATGACCTACTGAGTTCTGCTTCACCTCCACAGGCATAGGTTTTCTCTCTGAGGGCTTCAGAAGAAGCAACACAATGGCTATGTAAGAACATCTCTTCATCCTGCAAAACCTACTCTGTGCACGAAAAGGGAGCCTGACCATGTTCTAGGTATGATTGTCCTGAAGAAACCAGTGTTTCAGACAGCAGCTCTGATTTCTGGTTTTAATTCCATCTGAGTTTACATCTGTGGCAGGTGGAATTGTCAACTTTACAGAGATGTGTAAAGCGGGTCAGACTTGGTGGAGCAGGACCTGCCACAAGTAGGGGAAGGTGAGAGCTGAATCCAAGGGCTAGATATAGATGTTCTATCACAAGTTAAGAATTAGGCTTTGCTGAAGCTAATATAAGTGTTTTATGTGGAAGAAGAGGCAGTCAGACTTTATACCCTCTCCACTGTTAAATCAATAATGTTGTGGTGTGCTGCCAAAATCCAGCTGCATGTTTGTTGGGGTTTTTTTACCTTTAGGTCTAAAACCAGAAAAGGTGAAGAGGGAACAAACAATAGTGTGAACCAGCTTTGATTCTCATTAATGATATTCTCTTCAACTTAGGTAACATGAGACCCTTAGAAGAAAATTATGGAGATATTTCCTGGCAACCATAAGACTTATCTCCTTTCTAAAAAGGATTCAACCTTTGTGCCCTCTCACCTCAATCCATAAAAGTGATGACAAAGTCACTAGGTTGGTACAAAAAATGATCTTTGGCTAGTTGATATTACTCCTATTAGTATGTATTATTTAAGAATTTGAAAGCTTCAAGAAATCATTTACTGAAAGTAGGGGAGATGTGATAACTCCCAGACTGATGAGTCATCACATGGTGATGGTCAATACAAAAGATGAAACTAAAGCATGAGTACAACAGTGTTTGAGCAGTTGTGTTCTAGCATCAGCTGGATGCTGCCGGAAAGGAAATGGGATTGCTTTACTATTTTTAAAAGATAGCCACTGTTTTATTTCTTTGGTTTGCATTTTTTAAGTGACTCCTAAATACTTCACAGAACCTTAGACTATACATTGCCTAACATTAAACATATTCAGAAGGACACATAAATAGACAAATATAAAATGCCAATGAAGGAATAATGTACAAATATTCCATCCTAAATTTAAAAATGTTCAAAGTAATTTATTTTTGGGGAAAAAGTCTCAAGACCCCATAAAGACAAGACTTTAAACATATGTGACAATCTGAATTTGGACAAAAACCTGTGAACCTGCTACTTCAGTTGTAGTTTTGCATAACTATAGACAAAGCAGGTATGATCAGGCTAATTTCTGCATTTGGACATTTCTTTGGCAGAGTGCAACACAATAGGTTTAGAGACTTTTAACTCTTCCAGTATCTCCCAGCTCTTCCACAGGAGAGCAACAGCAATGTGCTCCATGCTGGCCTCCCTTCAGGTCAAGGTTCTTACAGTGCTCCACAAACACAAATTAATCACACCTCAGAAACATAGCTGTCCTGCAAGTATTTACCACTCATTTTAGCCCAGCTGATTTAAGTGTGTTGCAAATCCCTCTTGCTAAACACTTATGTGACCAGGTAAAACGACTGAGAGCACGTCTAACAAATCCCAGGTCCTGGTTAGTTTTAAGCAAAAGTAGTTTCTTTGAACCTGGTAGGACCTCTCACATCCTTAGAAACGTTACCACAGGTGTTCTTAGTGTCATGTTCATTGAAGGCCCCTTAATGGGTTGGACAGTTGGCTGGGGACCACGTAAAGACATCATTTTAATGTAACATGTTCAGATGAAGAAAAGTCCCTTTGTGGGTGACATGCAAAACCTTTCTAGGATATAGGTTGCTGTTGGTTGCATTCAGGAAGACCTTGATATAACAGAAAATATACCACTTCACTGTTGTCATTAAATAATTAATTATCTCATCAGAATAAAGGTTCATCTATATGGAACTTTTAAGGTAATTCAGATGCTAGTTGGTTGAACCTAGTAAAGATGCAGATTTTGTGGATCTCTAAGGCTAGTATTTTAGTTTTGCAAAGCTCATTCAAAGTATTTTAGATCTTCTGTTCCTGATAGAATAGAAAATTCTAGAACATTACTCTCTAGACAAGAGGAAGTCTATGCTCTTTAACAAGCTTAGGGAATAAAGCCATTGTTGATTTAAATGAAAGGAAAACTCCCAGTTGTTTGCAGTAACGGTCAGGATTTCACTATCTAAAAAAATGAGCTTCTGTTACCTCTGGGGCAGTACTGATTAGGAGGGGCTATATAGGGTATATATCACCTTCAGGTTTTCACTACAGATGATTTTTATACCTTTTTCTCACCTTCTCTCTGAAATTTGTTTTTTTCCAAATCTTTTGTCCTTTTTCCCCTTCCTCCCTCTCTCTTCCACCCCCTCATCCCCCACGTTTTCTTCGGGTTCCTTCCTCTTTCCCTCCTACTCCTATCACAGCACCCCAAATGTAGCATGCAAACCCATAAAACTAACATTCCTTTTAAACTTCCAAGCTCTCAGCATTTGAATGGGTTAGAATAGAAGTGAGCTAATAAGTAATTCCTTTTGCAGACATGGTATAAAATGGTAGCATCAGGACCAGCGGGACAGTTTCCCCAACAGCAGGCGGTTCAGAAGACTATAAAACTTAGATTTGGCTTCTGCTATCTTTTTTTTTTTCCTCTCTATAATAAAATATGAGAGGAACTTCCTTAATTTTCACATCAGTGTTTGCAGCCCAGGACTCCATTAATACACCCCTCTCCCCGCTGCTGTTCTGTGCCCTAGTTTGCAGTCAGTTCATTCTGCACTGATGTATATTTCATTGCCCAAGGCTTAATTTTGATTTATTGTCCATCCATAAATTAGAAAAATATGCTCTGGAATTCCATCCCGCTGAAAAGCTGTGCCTGATGTCAGGGGACTGGGTGATATTTAAGATGTCAGAAATACATATTGGATTAGTGTGCTTTGTTTCCCCACAACAGCAGGTGTTTAATCATAGCTGATGGCTGAAGTTAAATGCATTAGGACAGGATCAGCCAAGAAGATGGAGTTTTTCTAAACCATGCAAACTCCAGATAAATAACTCAAAACTAATTGTGTGTCCACATCTTAGATACAATTTTATTTACTTTAATACACTAAACACTGAAAATAGACCCTGGCACTTAACTCCTCATTTAAGATCTATACAAATCTTTGATGCTAATGAGTGAGTGGCTTTTGCAGGATATACACGCTCCTTTCTTGGCCATTCAGTGGCTTAAGATATTTTCTACAGTAAAGATAACTAAGAAAGAAAAACAAGGGAGCAAAGCAGTTACAGAGGTGGCACATCATTATTTGAGGTTGGGGAGCAATTCCCATAGAAAATTCAGGACAAGAATTTTTAAAAAATCACTCTACTATACACAGGACCTTAAATAACAGACCACATTCTCCATCCAAATGTTCTCTTGAATTTCCTTCTTCTACTGCTGATTTTTGTTAGTTGCAGTTAAGCTTGCTGCTCTGTTTATGTTAATGAGAAGTCCCTGTGTATAGAAAAATGATCAGGCCTGGTCTTGAGCAATTTAGCTGGAGGCCGAAGAGAAGACGCTTAGGAGAGCAAACATTTTCAAGGTCAACCGGTGAACTGTAACAAGCCAGTGAGATTCATGGCGAGAATTGTATATTTTGACACAACAGCGATTTGATTAAAAGAGAAAGTAATGGGTTTAAACAGTCGCTATGAGGATGTAGCCAGACTTTGTTAGCTTTTCGCAAATTACTTAACAGAGCAGTGATGGAACTGGAAATAGGGCTGTTTTGTGTAAGGTAAAGAAAAGAGGATTATGTTTGAAACAGGAATAATAAAGGACGCTAATGTTTGGTGTTAAATATATTTCACTTCATTCACATTGCAACAATTTCTTGGAAATTTACAACATTATAAATATTGTAGACAGTTATGATAAAGTTTTCTGATATTCAAAATGCAGTTGCTGTTACTGCATTTACAAAACTACAGCTGTCTATGAATAAATAATACTCTGCATGTATAAGACCCTTCTCATGGAGGTTTCAGATCACTGCAAAGGCAGGCTCTGGGACAGCTACTGTTTACTTCATGCTGGAGAGAGAAATTGAGCCAGAGAGGCTCTGATTTGCAAAAAATGAGTGAGTCAAATGTATGATACAGGGCCTCGTTACCTGGTCTTTAGATTCAGGGCCTGATTGCACATGATATTTAAGTGTGAGCTTGTTGTATAATATCAAGTACTCCAAAATGAAGTTAGGCACATCTTTCCAACGTTTGTTGTATCTGTATCCCAGCAAAATAGAGGATGCTAATACAAAAAAAAAAAAATTATTATATTGATATCATGATTCTCTTGACTTCCTGATTTAAAAATATTTTAAACAGAATTTTGAAAACATGGTACAAATTCAACTGTTACCACAAAGTGAACTCCAGTTTGCATGTGTCCCAGAAGAAACTTTCTGCAGGTAAGTTCCACCCTGCCTCAAAGCAGAGACTTACTAAAGTCTGAACCTCATGCAGAAGAGTAAAACTTTATGTGTTAACATATGAACATTTCATCAGGCTGGAGGTTTTAAAATTAGATTTATAGCGAGTGTCCACTGGAGACTCATATTCCAGCAAAAAATTAACCCTCTCCTTCTCCTGTTATGTCTGAATGTAGTGTTGGTGACTTAGCTTCTTTGCATACACACAGTTTAAGTGACTGTTTGAGGGCAGGTCTGCTTTAAAAAAAGCCCAATCAGTAAACAGAAAAAATCCTGTTAATGACGAAAGATCACTGACTACAACAGCAGAGCAGGAGTGAGTGCTGGAATCTTCCCAGATGTACAGGCTGGAAGGTAAGACTCAGCTAGCAGGATATCAGAGGTGTTTGAATGTAACCATAAACACCAGCATTATAATTTCTGTGGGTGCAGGCTGTATTTCATAAATAATCTGCTCTAAAAAATTATAGTATTTTCTTATTTGGTATTGCTTAAGCCTTCAGTATTCAGAGTATATTACCGAGCCATGAGATGAATCTTCATGTATGAGTTAAGCCCACCTCAAGCCACTGCCATCAGAAAGAGGTAGTCCTGCATTATTGAGCACCTTGTGTCAGTGCTCTCTAGAGTAGGGTCACACCAAGGATGAAACCAGTTCTCTAACCTGGTTGAAATTCAATGTTCTTCGTGGTCAACTGAGTCACTGAGTCAATCCAACTCACAGTAACACAATCACTACCAGTTACCCTCAGGAAGTGGAGGGAACATGTCACTGGGGTTTACATGTGGCAGGACAGAAGAGACCGGGCTGACCGCTGACCAATTTTTCTAAAACTACCTTTCAGTTTGGTTCTGGTGCTTCAGCACAGCTTCAAGATTTTTTTCTTGTTAGTGTTAAGGCAGAAGAGGAAAACCTGATAAAAATTAAATTGGGTGAGAATCATAAAGTAAGTTTACTCTGCAACTGTCTTTGTAGAATTAGTGTGATATTGCAGTTGCCCTCAGCAGACAGGATGTGCTAATAAATCCCCTCTGTACTAAGGCCAAATGAAGCTGAACTTATACTCCTTGCAAGGATTCTGTGGCCAGTGTAGATGGTTTTTATTTTGAGGAAAATATAGACTAAATATTCAATTCTGTGTTATTTATTCAGAAAATAATTCCACTGAAGTGCTCCCAGTAAGTAAGAGCTGGAGGATACAGCCCTAATTCAGATTTTCTAGGAGTATTAGAGAATGTAATTCACAAATTGATGCAAAATTAATTTTTATTCTAAGGAGTGGTCATTCTGATTTGAGACTGGGAGACAAAATCTAATGGGATAACATATTTAAATATAAATAAATAATAAATAATAGCTAGTCTTTAGCAGAAAAACATCCATTATGAAACCTTCATCTTTCAAATAACTAGTTAGTTTAAATGGAAAAATATTAACAATGATAAAACTCAATACCAATAAGAGGTGTCCAAGAAAGATTCCAGACTATTCCTCTATGCAAAACCAAACAACATCTGTCTTCACTTGACCTTTATATTCAGTGTTTTGCAATTCAAGGCCAGTGGAAAAGAACTTCCAGTTAATAAGTTCTTTAATCCCTACAAAATCATAATATGCTACCCTTTAGTATAAGTAGTGGATTCCTTTAATTTTCAGCAGTCTTGAAAAGTATTTTCTAGGGGAAGACTTTGGGTTGAACAGGATATTTATCTGGAGTCACAATTCCCAATTTCTCTGCTTTTCCATGGATTCCTTGTGTAAGGAAGAAGTCAACACACTTCCATTTCCATTGCTGAACAAAAGATATCCTACTTTTCTCCCAGGGGTCTTGTGTATCTTAATCAATCAATACTTTTCATGACATTTTGAGATCCACAGATAATTAGAGATTCTACAACAATAAAACATAAGTATTGTACAAATCTTAGAGGTTTTCCGCCCCCCCTGCGGTGTCTTGTTACTCCAGTGGGGCTAATGAATATCTGCACACATTCTAGAGTACACTGAAAGGAAATTACTTGCTAAAAGGAACCCAAACCCAAACAAGACTACCAAGCAGTCCTCCTGTTTCATTATCCAAGATGTCCTATGAAGGAAAATAGAAATTTTAATGAGTTCTGACCTCTAGATCTGTCTGTGGAGTTACATCGCTAAAGGAAAATGCCCTAACACTTCGAAAAGGAAACATAGAAAGTTTGATTGTACTGGAAGTCTAATGCTAAACTTAAAGTTAATTGAACAGGTTCTTAGAAAAACTGTCAATTAAAACCTAAAAATCCAGTAGTATCATAGAGCATTTCTTTAGAAGGAATACACAGGGAGGGTCCCACACTATTTGTGTGGTCAGACACTAGGTGTTTCAGTGAGATCTGTAATTAAATGATAAATGATATTGTAGTCTGCTATGTTTCCACTTGCTCTAGTAATAAATCATTGGGACATTGAAATGTCCTAGGTTTTGCAACCAGGCCTGCTTCTCCCGAGGCAGAACTTTGAACTATGAATTTTCTTCTCTGCCTTAGATACTTTACATTTCATAAGCAAGAAATAAGGGCAAAGTTTCATATGAAAACTTACCCAAGCATTATTTATCCTGTAGAATTGTGGTTACACACTTTGTGCTGTAGGGTCATCTGAGGCTGAAGTCTGGGACAGTTCACAGAGAAAACAGGCAAGGTATTTCTGATGAGTCACGTATTGCATCATACCATAGTGCCACACTGAAAGAGAACTGAAAATATGCATCAGAAAGAAAATAATTATCAAGAGTGTTCAGTTTCTGGAGTCCTACCCATGTAGATATCACAAGAATAATCTTTATTTATGCAATAAAATAGAATCTAGATCCCATATGAGCTGAGATGATGAAAGCCAAACTTCTGCTCCAGCTCTAAGCAAAACCATCTTCTTCATCATCAGCTGGGCAATTTGTCTCTTTGGAATAACTGAATTTGATAACACCAATGCTGATAAAATAGTCATACCTATTATTCCAGACTGAAGACAAAGAAATAACTGCAGATAATGAAAGTAAGATACATATCTTTTCTCTATTCGTTTGAAAAATGAAGTACTATTGAGCTGCTTAAATTACCAAAGGAAGCCCATCACTTCTTGAATATGCTTCAAAATCACATTTGAGGTCTTCTAAATGTTTAGGAACTAGTCAGCCTTTCACACTTCCCAGTATCACAAACTGTATTTTTATTTTAAGTTGTTCATAATGATACAGATATGGTAACACTAAGATGAGGCAATTCACAAATATGCATGCCCTCCATTCCAAACAGGTACTCCTCTCAGAAAAGTCAGGATAATCAGATGTCAATGGGTGATTGATTTATTAATTATAAAATACTAAGCAAACCCCAAAATTTAATTGTTTGTAACTTAATTAATTAAATTTTCTAATTGCCTATCTAAAGGTATGATAATTTTGCTAGTCCCATAGTTTTTAAAGATGGGCTTTTGTTCCATCAAATTTCTGCTGGCAACAGGCACAGACTATAACCATCTCCACAGCAGGTTAGTCCTTCATTTTAAAATCATGCATACAGCAAAATGCATTTGACCTGACAGATGTGAATCTTTCAAGATTTCACTTGAAATCAGGTTAAATTTAACTACTTTGAGAATTTTGTTATAAATCCAACAGTCATATCAAATTTTTGTATGTCATGAGTATAAAACTTGAGCCAAAAATGTGGTTTTGAGAAAGCTCATAGCATTTAGTTTTGATCTAAATCAGGCTAAGCTTTCCAAGGCTGAAAGGTGATTTTGCCAGTGTGAAATTTGGTGAAATTTGTTGGGTCAAAGTGGAATTTTATTTTGACATTGATACTATTCTCTAGAAAGGAGATTCAAATCATCTGAGAAAATGGAAATCCTTGCAAACAGAAATGGTTACTAAATTAAAAATGTAATTCTTCATGCACCTCTGGTTTAAACTGACAGAGTATAACAATTTCAAAGGAATATTTATAGTTATTCAACTAAAAATTACACAAAAAACACTGTTATCCCCCACTCCTCGTCTCTTACCACAGCAGGAAATAGTGAGACCCCTAATTATTTCCTCTACCCACTGCACGAAATTATGTTTCATAGCTAAGCTTTGTGAGGGAGGACTAAGATTTCTTCAAGGGTTAGGCAGATCTATAATATGTTGGGAATGGAGAAGACAGTGAGGAGCACAGATTAGTCTACCGAGTGAGTAGCACCTTCCTTCTTCTTGGTGATTATCATAAAATCATATGGAATGATAGAAAAGTTAGTGTTGGAAGACACCTTAAAGACTATATGGTTCCAACTCCCCTGCCATGGGCAGGAGCATCTCCCACTGCACCAGGTTGCTCAAAGCCCCATCCAACCTGGCCTTGAACACTGCCAGGGTTTGGGGCAGCCACAACTTCTCTGGGCAACCTGTTCTGGTGTCTCATCACCCTCAGAGGAAAAAATTTCTTCCATATATCCAACCTAGATTTTGCCTTTTTCAGTTTGAATCCATTACTCCTTGTGCTACCACTACAGTTGCTGATGAAGATTCTCTCTCCGGCTTTCTTGTAGGCTCACTTAATTGATTTATTAATTAAAGTCAGAATGTCTATGTTGCACAAATATAAATCCTTCCACATCTACTTCATCATGTTAGACTCTATTTGTGTTTAGTAGGTGGAGCTCACCAAAGGTCCATGATGTGCTTCTGTCTTTATAGTGCCTATTTTAATTTCCACAGTTCCACTTCAAGCACATGTTTTGAAGAACCTCATGTACTGATGAGGACAAAGGAAGTGGTCATAGGCATAGAATGGCTTCCAAACACAGAGATTTCATCTTGGAAAAGAGAAAAGTGAGGGAGGAGATAGTGGAGGCAAGTAAAATCAGGAACTGAAGAGCTGTTGAACACAGAATAATAAACAGTGCCAGACAGACCAGTCAGTGGGTTGAAAGCAAAGTATTTTTTTACAAAACTTAACCTGCAAACATAACCTGTTGAGGAAAGCCAAAGTATATATGTCTTTAAAAGGGGATTAGATATATTCACAGCAGGTAGAACTACCAAAAGTGCATAAATATATGGTTCCAACACACCTCAATGTTCTTAAATGGCTGACTGTCAAAAAGAAGAGGGGTCACAATGCTTGCCTTTATTCTTTACATAAACAGGTACATCTGAGCACTGTTGGAAAGTAAACTCCACTAGATAGATATTTCTTCTCATGTATTTTACATTAGCTAATGTAGTTTGGTGTATAGACTGAAAAATCCTGAGTCTGAAAAGCTTACAATCTCTGATCAAATCAACTATAAGAGCTCAGAAGCTCTCGCAAAACGACAAGCTCTACAAATTTTCTTTCTCAAGACTATGATCTAAAACCCTTCACCAAACTGCAGAAATAAATGGGAACTGAGACATATCATTTGAGAGTGCTCTGTTCCTGATCTTCAGGCAAATATGCTACAGGTGATCACTCTCCTTCTGCATCTTACACTTGAAGTTAATGAACAGAGAAGGTAAAATAAATCTGACCTGCACACCAGGACTTGTTTAAGGGCTTTTCTCCCTGTATCTCTGGATCTGCTGTAAACCTAGTTCGAAGCCCTGTGAATGTTGTTCTCCTGCCATTAACCTCAGGAGATGCTCTGATGTCATCCGTACACCATGCTCTGCTCTGTTGTGGGAACAGCAAAGAATTCCGTGGCATGATAGTCTGATCTTGTGTGTTTTTTCAATGCTGATCAACCTTACACTATCAAACCACTTTATGGGTGTTCTGGTTTGAGCCTGGCCA
>WBMZ01016502.1:0-52041 GCA_013400975.1 Atrichornis clamosus | reverse complement strand
TGAGGGAGGGAGGGAGGGAGGCGCAGGTCCGGCACCGCCGCCCCCGCACGCCGCGGCCACAGACCCGCTCCGGGCTAGCCACCGCCCTCGTCAGCGCCCCGGCGCCTGCCCAGCCGGGGGAAAACCCCTGCCCCTTCCCGGGACGAAAATCCCTGCCTGCGCTCCCCAGAGCTCCCCGGCGTCCGCGCCCTCAGCACCGGCTTCTCCTGCACCCCAGCGGCCGCGTCCCCTGCCCCGCCCCACGAGCACTCCCCTTCCTTCCCTTCGTGTCCACCTCCTGGCCCTGCTCCCGGCGTCCCAGCGCTCACGGGGCTCCTCAGCCACGGCACCCCAGCGCCGGAGGACGTGGCCCTTCGAGGGACGCTTACAGATCTTTCTACGTTATCGGGATTTGGGCTGCAGAAGGTTGCAGAACGAATATTCAACAGTTGTTCTTTGGGTGTGAAACAGTAGCTCTCCCAGTCTTCTGTGGGTGGCTTTTCTTTTTTTTTAATTTTCTTTAATTCATTACATCATCTCATTTTCAAAATTAAATCTGCTCAAAGCATCATGATCAAATACCTTCTAAAAAAGATCCTCAGTGGTTAGAAATTCTTTACAGTTTGGCTGGGGCTGCTGAAGGAAAGTAGGTGTAAATTTCAGCATCAATTATGACAGCAGCGCACATTTGATCTCGTGAAAGTGACAGCAACTGTCTGTGCAGGGAGAGAGAGAGAGAAATAAAACCTCAAAAAAAACCCAATTGCGAAGCCATATGCTCTTCCATAGCCACATTTAGATCCAAAGTGTGATGAAATCACACGTCTTCCTCATTGGCTGCTTCATATGTAGCCTCAAGATGAGGGAGTACCTGCTGCCTTCATGGACTGTGTTGTGATAGTAGTGGCTTTCTTGGTGTGGACATTTTATGAGAAGACTGAAGCAGCACACAGAACCAAAGCAGCACTCCTCAGCGCACAATCACGCAGCATCGCATGGCTCTCGAGCTCTGTGGAGAGCCTTGCTGAGTATATTCCAAACACCTGATCCAACCTTTGGTGTGGCTGGAGACCAGCTCAGGCAATGTGCTGTCAACAGAAAGGCATCAGCCCCATATTGCAGGAGAGTGACATTGAAACCTATTGGGGCAAGGTGCTGTTAAAGACATTTCAGTTCCCCTAGAGTCTGCATCTATTGTGGAGGCCATGCAATACATTAAGGACAAAGAACACCAATGCTATTTACAATATTGTTCTAAAACGTGCATATTCAGAGGTTGACTTCTTATTGTGAAGGTATCATTATACCTTTTCTCATCACCCACTAATTCCCATTCTCATGACAATGTTTTTTTCTGGCAGCTCTGAAATAAATAAGCCAGTGGTGGCTGTTTAGCTTGGCATTAGAACAAGATGCTCCAACCCTAAAATTACATTTGTTCATGAGGTGGTTGTTAAGTAGGTAAGTAACATGAATTCATCCAGATTTGATGATGTAAAGCAAAAAATATCACATTGACAGGGACATTTTGATGAACAGGAGATGTTCTGAACTTAAGAAATTCTCTACTTATAATTTTTTAATAATAGCAAAGTAATGCCTGAAGGGGTTGCCAGAGAGGCTAAACAAAACTGAAGACAGAATTAATCAAATGGACTGATTCTAAGGAAAGAAAAGGCAATCAAAAACTATGAGGAAAAAGAAAAGGAAATGTCAGAACAAACAGATGAGTTAAAAATACTGGGTAGAAGAGAATTAAAGCAAATCCAGAAGGAAAAGACAGTGGAACTAAAGTAGTGAAGTGAGAAGTGAATGGTAAAAGGTTATTCAACTGCATCTGAGTAATACAGCATGCCCTTGTCTTTTGCTATATGTGGAGGTTTATGCCATTTTTCTTTCTCTTCCTTTTGTTTGTCAGCAAAAGTTCAGTAAGTGACATGGCTTTTGGAAAGGCTATAAAAAGACGATAAAAATGTCAACACGGAAATGGAATGACTTCTTAATGACAGAAAAAGAAAGAAAGATGTGACTGTAGAGAATAATAAAGTGCTTTAAGAAGGTCAATCTTTTCTACTTAATCTTGCCCAAAAAAAGTGTATAACATTACTCTTAAAAGGAAATACATCTGACATGAATCAGAATAATTTTTTTTCACACATATGTAATTAACTTGGAGAGCTGATTGTGAGTGGGTATTTCACAGACATGAGTTTTTTTAATACGTCACCTGTTTGCCTGTCTACCAACAGCTACTGGCACGCTGGCTAAAATAGAATTGCAAAGGCTATTGATCCCTGCGTTTCAGAGAACACTGGAGTTGTTCGGCATGCTGGGGGTGGGAGGAGATGCCAACAAAAGAGCAGAAGGGGTGGAGAACATTCTGTAACACAGCTTCCAACTGAAGCAGCGTTCAGCCTTCTGCTGAGCGAGAGAGGAGGACTGGAGCCAAAATCAAAGATCAAAACAGAAAGGAGAAAATTTTAAAGCAAGAAAGGATAATTCGCTTCATAACAGCAGTAGTGTAGGTGGTTTGGAGAAAGAAAAAAAAGAGAAGCTGAAACCAGGAAGAATTAATTTGTGATTAAGGTGGCGAACTGAAGGTTATGGGAGTTATATTCAAGCACAGCTTTGCTATGCACTTCTCGAACAACCTTCTGCAAGTGACCTCAAGTGGGCTGAACAGAGGCATCTGGTTGCCTAAACACAGGCAGCTCTTTGCACTCCCAGATATTAGTCAAATAGCCTCCAGAGGACTGTGGCTATCACATCTGCCACCTCCTTTGAGAACAGTGGAACATTCAAACTGTCACTAGACTCCCAGATGCGAGAACATCTCCCTTAGTTTGTCTTATTCTCTACATAAAATTGAAACAATAAGGTTTACTGTCTCTGTTCTTATTCCTACATCTTCCGTTGTAATATGCAACATTTTACTGGCAGATTTAGGCCATATTTGTACAGTCTTGATCTTGGCAGAGGTATATAGGTATTATAACAAGACAAATAATAAGGAACAGCGATACGGATAAAAATAACACCAAAGTAATAAGACTGTGGGACAGTGAAATGAATTGCATTTTCAGCAGGCAATGGAAAAGGCAGGAGAAGTACAACCCCTGAGGGAATGGAAGTTGTTGCTCCTCTATTTTCCTCTCAGTTCTGCTCCAGGTACATTGTTTTCTCCACCACGCCAACTCAGCACTGTGCAATATTTTCCTCCAAATAAAATAATGGAAACTCATACCAATTTTTTTACCTGAGGAGGATCAGCTGTAGAACATCCAGGAAAAAAAAACCCAGAGGAAGGTGTCTGAATGAATGGAGGAGAAAAGTTCAGGGAATGGACAGAACAGAGAGTTTTTTGTTTGTTGGGGATTTTTTAAAATTATCCCTCAGGATAAATACTTTACTCAAATCTTTATGTACGGAAGAGGTTGCACAGGAATAAGGTGTGCAGGTAACTTACTACTCAGAGGATTGTAGGATTGGGAGCACTGTGTTAGGGTACATTGCAAAACCAACCGCTGCTCTTCTTTTTTTTCCTCAAAAAGTTTCCATAATACATTGGCCTGTACCATAAATAGAGGAACAAAACAGCTCAGTGATGAGTTTCTTCCTTTTTGCTGCTTCCTGTACCTCTGAGGAAAACAAGATGATATAGTCCTAAAATATTAATAAGGGAGTAAAGGGAGTAATTGCCAGCATATTACATTCAAAACAAAATACTAATGAGATAGGAGAAAGTTAAATCTACTTCAATAATAATAGAGGCACATCATTTTGTTTACTGAATACCATATATACACCCCTTTCACAATAAAACTCAGGCTGGTGGAGATCACCTGTAAATGAAAATAAGGCATTTTGGCTGTAAGCAAATGTTTAATTTGAAATGCATTTTACATGTTTAATGCAACATAAAATGCGCTGCTGAGTAATAAGGCCATTTGTCAAATTTCCATGTCCAACTTCACTACACTAAAAGATCCCTGCAGATGGTTAATAGCCATGCTAGTGACAGTGTATTATTTGCTGGTTCACTGAGTGTGCCTGATTTTTTTATGAACACACACACTCATCTTGAAGTGGAAGCTTTTACAGTTATATCAACCAATTAAAATCTCATGCAGATGGAAACCCCTTGTCTAATGAAAATCTTTATTTTCACACTGCTCTCTTGCTTTTTTGGAAATGCATACCTAGTTTCCTATCCAACCCAATATTGCTTAGCACTGATGCATCTCTACATAGTCAGAAGCATCCAGTCTCAGCGTCTACTGATGTTTCTCAAACTTCCACAGGGATTTCCCATATGTGCTGGGGCCCTGAGCGCATTCCCCCTCATGGAAGAAACATAAAAATTTTTGGAAATATGAAAACATCCCCTTCCTTCTGTGGCTGGGGGTGCTGGGGAAGCCACAGCCAGGGATATTCCTAGCTTGTGGGAGCTGCTTTTAGGCTGAGCCTCTGCTGTTTGGCCCCAACCTGAGCCACAGCTCCTGCCATGCCTGGCCATGGCCACACCAGTCTGGGCCCACCCATGGGACCACATCCAGCCCTGCCCTCACCTTGGGACTGTGGCTGCTCCAGTGCCCCAGGGATGCCTTGGCTGCCCGGTCCTGCCATCACCCACTTGCCACCACCCTTGGCACTCTTGGAACAGGGCTCTGTGGTCCCCTCACAAATCTCTGTAGGGCTTTTCTTTTGCATTGTCCAAGAAATGGTGATTGGCATTCTTTTCCTTTCCTTCACTAATTATTTCAGCATGCTTTCAGATACTTATATGGCTGCTGATGATGATATAAAAGTTCAGAATTTTTATTTTAATGATTTTTTTCTTCTTGAAATGCTATCATACCATTCATAATTACTATGTTTTTCTGCTGGAATTCCTGTCTTGATTGCCAGTGTGCTGTTTTCTATCAGAGCTGCTGATTTATTTTTAAAACACTTGAAACTACCTGTGATTAATTTCTCTCCACCATGATTTTCCTGTGAAATATAGTCTCCCTTGTTTGAAAGTATTTTCTTAACATTTTTTCTTGTACCAGTTGATGAAGGGGGAAAGAAAGGCTTAGCATGGATTCCAGAATGAGGTAATCTTTGTTTGCAAATAAATTTAGTTCCCTGGTTTATTTTGGAAATAGATCAGCTGTCACAGATTCTAGAGGGCGGCATCAGTGAGTTCAGTTAATTGAAACAGAAATGACAGAATGTCAATTAGCTTTTCCATTACATGGTTTATGAACAAAAGCTACTGTACAAGGCCAAAGTGAATTTAGTTTAGTATCAGCTGTACAGATTCTTTTTTATATGTTTACAAAGAAAAGAAAAAATAGCTCATTTTCCTTTTTTCTTTTTTGAAGCATTTTCCTTGGATTTCCTTGCCTATAAGCATCAGAATGACTGTAATATGCAGTACAGGCAACATCAAACCTTGAAAAGTAGTGGTGAGACATCAAAAATAACGTAACAGCTTCCCAAATTCTTACCATTGTCCTTTAGTCCATTCTGTATGCTTCCAGCATATATCTGGCAACATAAAAAGCTGCAAACTGTTCAACGTTTGTAGCAAGGCAGTGAAATGCAGCTTCCTCTGTGGAAACTCCTTCTGGGAGATCCCACCATGATCTGAACCCTGGTGTGGTCAGATCCTCACTACACACAGGACAGGGGAGAGAACTTCACAACAGAGAGTTTGTGATGGTGGGAACTGGAGCTTGTCATACTTATACCATGATGTCAAAACTCAATCCAGACACCCATTAAATGAGAAAGAAACTTTTCTTGATAAACCAAACCACAAAGGGCAACTAAATAAGTATTTTGCTGACATACTTTACTGCTATTTATGTGGTGAAAGGAAAAGGGCATTCACGCAGATCTCAAATGTTCATTCCTGGTTGAAGAAACATTGCTCTGGTTATTTCTTATACCATAGGCAGGGCTGGATTGTTTTGTTTTCAAGGGATCAGTCTCAATTAAAAATTAAAAATACAAGCCCCTCTTACTAGAATGAAGGGCCAGCTCTCCCACCCTTGATGCAGCACCAGTTGTTGCAGCCTGTGTGGTCATAGAACGTGCCACAGCTAAGATGAATCAGTGTAACTTACAGAATTACCTAATCTAGTAAGTGTTTTCTGAGAAACTGGCAGAAAAACTGCAAGCTGCCAGGTTTTCCTCTGATTGGACTGAGAGTTTTGCAGCTCTGCCAGAAGTGACCTGTGGAAGTTGTCAGTTCTCTGTTATATAGCTGCTGAAAAAGAGACCAGCTTCTGCAGCTATGAAACTTTTCTTCCTGAAGGTCCAAAACTTTAGTGTGATTCAATAGAGAGACTGGAGATAGACTGTAAAATTTCAAGGTTGCAGTTTGAGTGTGCTTTTCTGGGAAATAATCTCTTGTCCTCTTTATTTTGCTACCCACCAGTCCTCTCAAAAAGAATTTTAAAAAAAGAAAATAGTATCTCATGAGATTGCCCATGTGTATTGAGAGCCAAAATTCTCCTTGTGATGATAAATTTGTGAGAAATATATAAAAGTCACCACAGGACACACTAGATTAGATTAGGAAGGTGTTACATCACTGAAAAAGGTCTTCTAGTTCTTAAAAAATCCACTGTATTTGCTAATTAAATAATCTTGTTTCAGAAAGACATTTACGTAAACCAGAAGTGACATCTTTTGTGCTTCTTAAAGGGGAAACAGTAAGTACTCCCTTCTTGCTGATCCCAGAATCCTGCCAGATGGCTACCTTATCAAACTGAGATGTTGGCTAAGTCTGTTATTTTAGGGTGTTTTAAATTCATTTTCTTTCTCTGAAGCTCTTGCAAAAAGTGCAAGGTATTGCAGGACCATGTCATCTGGTGTGGGAAAGGAAAAGGAAATGGTTGGGTTTGGTGGAAGCTCATGAATGTTTAATCAAGGTCTGAAACCTATAGTAAAGGAAATGTAGGATTTCCTGTGCCTTGCTGATCAGTCCTGGAGGTGAGTGTTGAGTAGAGGTTTGTGCAAAATGAAGGATAGTCTTTGGAAAACACTCTTTATTTATGGCTCTGCGGTACTTTGCAAGCAAGGTAGGACAGGGCAGGGACAGAAAAGGGAACCCTGGAAATGCCTACAGTGCAGAGCTGGGCTGTGGCAAGAGTAACTGTCTTCCATTGATGTGACATCCCAACACACCAAGTACACAGAGGGTAGAGCACAAATCCCTGGGATACCTGCTTCCTTCACTGCACTGCAGGAAGGCATGCTAGGGATGAGTACTCTCATTGGCAGATACAGCTCCATACTTGGAGTGGGGATTACAAGGTTACTGGAACTCTCTGCAAACCTGAGCCTGAACACAGACTTGAATAAAATCTCCTGCAGAGATGAAGACATGTGCTATTTAC
The DNA here is from genome assembly GCA_013400975.1 of Atrichornis clamosus. NCBI lineage: Eukaryota > Metazoa > Chordata > Aves > Passeriformes > Menuridae > Atrichornis > Atrichornis clamosus. The sequence continues at coordinate 44,671 of WBMZ01016502.1, read as the reverse complement.
ACGTGACCCTTTTGAAGAAGGGCTGCAGAAAAAGGGTAGACTGCAGGTTTGTCCTGTAACCAGTTTGAACACTCCCCGACTGCTAAAACCACAAAATGGAACTTGCCTAAGTTATACTGGGCATTGTGGAGGCACTGGGACAGGAGTGGCTTCAGCCTCAGTGGCAGCCTCTTCAGCAAAAACTTTAAGTGTGCTCATCTGAAATCTGTGTCCTCTGGATGCAAGCTATCATTGCATTCACACCAAACTTGCAGATATGCCACAGGACCTGTAAGAAATCTGTGCCTTTCTAGGGTAGTATCTGGAGGTCTGGAAATCAAGCAGGAACCCTACAGGCATTCAAAATGGCACCAAATGTGCATAGAGAAAAATAATAGCTTAACCAATCACCTCTAGAGAAATACGAGTGGGGCAAAAACTGCGTCTAAGTGCAACTCAGCCTCTCACTATTTCTCTAGACTTCTTAAGAACTAAGGCATTACCACTCACATTTCTGTTTTGTCACAGTTCCTTTTCTCTGTCATTTGGAGTGGTGATGGTGGAGAAAGAGATACATGGGAAATGCTAAACTGGATAAACAGGTCCTAGATATAACTTCAAAATGTTCCTAGATTAAGCCTATTGCTGATCATGAATTACATTAGTAATTAGTGACAATTACAATTAGTACAATTAGTGAACTTGACCCTTGTTCTCCTGGTAACAAACACTTCTTTCTGAAACAATTGCTTAGAATAGCAAGCAATTACTTACTTCTGTACATTTGATTACTAATTTCTTACCAGAACAATAAAAAACAAGTAACTTCTCTTCCAGTCCTCACATTATAATTTTATTTCTGCTGCCAAAGCGTGCCTGGCTGCTGCTTTGTGTATTTGATGTGCAGCTGTGGTAGGAAGCCACAAATAGCAGCACAGCATCTTTAAGAGCTGTGCTGCCAAGGGTAAAAGGACCCTGCAGGGCAGCTGTTCTCAGGGAGCCATCCTAAGTATTTGGAAAGTAGCAAATCATGTTGTGATGTGACAGGTACAGAATTAACCAGAAAAGTGTTCTTTTTCCAACTTTCTCCATTGCAGGAAAGAAGGTGGCTTTTGGCCAGCATCCACTAAAGAAATGGATACCCTTTCTCAGTGGTTTGAAAGGCTGCTGCAGGCTGCTCCGGCTGCGTTATATATTTATGGAGGCATGATGCAGGATGGAAGTATTATACCATAGATTGCTGTTGGTTTTTTTCACCTTCTGTAGTAGATGAGGGATACTTACAAAGCAATCAATCTGTAGGATGCTTTAGGATTAACTAAAAGGGTTTTTTCATCATTTACAGTAAGGATGTACCTTATACACTCAGGAGAGAAAAGGAAACATCCTTAAATTGTGCATACTATAAACTAATTGCTATCTCTTATTGAATTAAAATGCATGAATATTCATGGACGGCTGTGTCTGTCTTCAGGTGAAATAGGGTACCTTTATAAAGCTTCCGTGACTGGCTGTGAGATTTCAAAATTTGCATGTCCAAGAGACTCCTATCTCTTTTTAGCAAAGTGCTGGAAGCATAGTACTACTTGAAAGATAAGCGTGGGTGTTTAATTAAAATCTGAATAAAGATATTTGAATATTTTACCTTAAATTTCATCCTTATATCTATTTTCTTGTCATAGATGCTTCTCCTGACAGCATCACCTCTTCTGAAATTGGTCTGTCCTTTATTTATAATATGCATTCCCAGCTCTCTCTTGATAATATTGCAATGAATCATTCAGAGAGTGGTGTGAGTTGGATGATTTCGTCCAGAGTAAAAAGTAATACTCAGTGATTTTTATCTTTTTATGTCTGGGTCATGCTCCTCTGAATCACAGGGAAAATAAGTTTTAGCAGCTTTAATAAGAAATGTTCCCTTGTAATGCATCCCCAATTTGCAATGTTACACAGCTGATGCAGGTATGAGAAGTTACCAGCTAACCTTAATTAGCACTTTAAAGCTGTAGGTCCTGGGAACAAAGTTCAGCAGTCCAGCTAACTGATCTTTCTCCCTTATGTGTCCTTTATCTTTTCATGGCCATATACATTCAATAGTAACTTTGGTATCAAACAAAAAAACCATCATGTATACATTCTTATCCAATTGTGTGCCATTATTGAATTTTTAGCAAATCTGATATTACATTCTGAACAATCATGAAAGTGGAGCATAAAAAGGGGATTCCAAGGCAAGTACATGAACAGAAGCCTGTGGTAACTTCAGATATTCATAGGAACATAGGTTTCAACAAGCCAGAAAAGATCAAGAGTCTAAATGATGAAATGTCCTGCCTCTGGCAATGGTCTTTAATTATCTTTCAAAGAAAGTTCACATGGCAGATTTCCATACTGGGTCAAGCCTACCTGAAATATATGTTCAAATTCTAGTCACAAGGGTGTTCATCTTGTGCCCTAAGGCATTAGATTTGCTTTCCTAAGTCATTCTAGTATGAGTTTGCTCTTCTTATTGCTCCCACGCACTGCTCCTTTCATGTCATCTTCGATAGTTTTAGGAGAGAAGTCAATCCAAAAAATGAGGTTCCTTTAGCTGTTTCCACATTATTTCCCTGTATTTATTTATTTATTTTTCATTAACACACTGGCTTCATTATCGGACATGAAAAATTCTAGTGACATAGAGTTTAATTACTGTACTTTTTCTCAAGGGATCTTCGTTGTAATCTGTATCCCTACTATTACTGCCTTAAGTAATAACTAAAAGAGGTCATGTTCTAGGTTAATGGCCTGCAGCTGCAAGGAAGAGAAATCTGCGGTACTAAATACAGCTATCTAAATAAACTAGATATAGCTAATAGTGCTATCCAATGATGGGAAGTATTTTCTCACAGATGTTGACATTAATCTAAAGTGCCAGTTTGTTGCACTCTTCTTGAGTTTATTGTATTTGCAGCTACATTGAAAGAAAGAAATAGGGTCTGGAAACAAGTTGACAAAATAATTCTTTCAAGCTGAGGAATTTCTGAAGGTGTCCAGCTGTAGAGAAAGGTGTCCAAACAATGATTCACAGGGGGTCTCTGTCATCTTGACAATCTCCTCTTCAGATGCTTTTACACTCACTGTCAAAACTGACTTAGTGAAGACTTCTTCATTTGTGTGTTTGATGGAAAATAGATCACAAATCCTACTTTGACTTCAACAATACTTTCAGATTTTTAGTAGGGATACTGACAGTGTCCAAAAGTATGTTATACACAGTGCTTGTAGAGTTCAGCAGTCAGTTTGCATTCCCTTCCCTGGCCTAATAGTCAAATACCTGTATACATCTGCTCAGCTATCAGGAGGGGGCTTACAGTGAGAACTTCATTGAATCAAAGAATTGTCCTCTATATCTAATGTGTTCAGCCCAAACAGCTCTCACAATCCTTATCTTGTGCCTTCACAATTCATTATTAAAACAAACAAATGGAGTCTTTGTTGTATAAACGATACAGTATGGCCACACTAATTCCTCTTGTATTTACATGACAAAAGAATATGGAAAAGTGCAAGCAATTGACTGGAAATGTCAATATAAAACTTCTATCCCCATTAGAGTTATTTTTTAAGGTGGGTAGGGGTTGTGTTGGTTTTTGGGTTTTGTTTGACTGATTGAAGGGTTTTTGTTTCTTTTGTGGTTTTAATTATTTTTTTAATTATTTTTATTTAGATAAAAAAGTTGTAGGATTCTTGGTTTGCATATTTTTATGTTTTCGTGTCTTCTGAGGAAGAACTGCCACTGTTTCTTTATTTATACAGGTGTTTTGAAATCCTTAATTCCAGCCATTCTATCTGCATCATCCAGAAATTGTTACTGAGATGAAAACAAAAGACTGATGGAAAGGTATCAGAGAATGACACTGAATTACGAAAGAATACGACGAGAATGTAAAGAATGGGAACTATGTTGGCTATGGAGAGACAGTGAGACATTCTTCACACCTATTAACTGTGGTCTCAAATGAGTCCTGACACTCAGCTGTACCACAGTTCTGTACGTCAGTTTTGATGATGATCCCTATGCAAGCATGAGAGCCTTGTTACTACAAGTCTCTCTGCATGTGTCTAGCTGAGACTTCAAACTTTGCAGCTGACTGCTCAGCTACCACGTCAGCCTCTGGCCTCCCTGCTACTGGCCAGAGTCTGGAGCCACCTCTGGCTCTGTAGGAGAGACAACTTCATCTGCAGCTGTTGGGCAGACATAGACCTTACCTACTGAACAGTTCCCACTACCCAGCAGAAGAAACAACTATGAAATGAAAATAAGAAGGGAACTACACCACTTATTTTCCTTGTCTTCTGTTTTTGGTAGGTTTTACATGTTCCATTTTGTTATGTGAAAAGCACAGCTTAATACTGTTTGCAGCCAGCTGATTTGTCTGTCTTGTTCTTTCCCTTTCCTTACAGAAATTATTCAAGACACACTGTGATTGCCTTCCACCAACAATTATACCAAAAATCCCCCCCAGGTTTTGGAATTGGCATTATCCTCTTTGGCAAATGTTGGTGAAGAGCAAACACTACAAGAGCGGTTTTTGTGGCATGCTAAATAATCAAGCAAGAAAGGAGGGAGAGTATCACAATAGATGAGATTCTATTCAAGTACAGACTAGCATTCTCATTGTCTGAGAAGTTCAGAAAGGCAGCAAAGAGAATAAGACATCAAGAGCATCATTTTCCTGGGCAAAGCTCATACAATTGCAGTGCATTATTCATTAAAATCATTGTATCTGGCACATAAATTAACACATATGGCATTGCAAACTCCCCTTGCCCCCAGGATCCTAGTGTAATAATATTTATAAGAGTACATTCTGGTTGTACAAATTAGCCTGTCAATTTCCAGAACTTTCACCATATGGAAAGAGTCACTTATAAGTACAGATGTTGCACAGAGCATAGATGAACAGAATAGCAGAGTGAACATCTTGAAAGTTAAAGGAGCAATGGTGGCATTTCCAAAGTACCCTCTGTTTGATATGGCCCAGTTTGTGAATAAAGGAACGTCAGTGTAGCTCCGTAGACCTCCTCCATCGTCAGACAGATGATTGACTTATTACTATTAGTTAGCTTGGTTAATGGAGTGGTCAGTACCAAGGCAAGGATAGCACCTCTCTGTCCTAGGACACATACTGAACTGGCTGATAAAATTTCAGAGCTATTGAAAATCTCTTTTGACAATTTATGGAGAATGGGTTGCATTTCATGTAATGGGAAGAGCAAACATGTTGAGAGCTTTAAAAACACAGGAAGAAAATGCAACCAGTCAGCAAAGTTTCTGTTTCTGGAAACAGAAGTAATGGAACAAGAAATGACCAGACTTCCTGGAGGATAACACGGAGAGGGTAAAAAACAATGTCATTTTTGTGTGTTTGTGAGAATAGATCATATCAGAATAATACACTTTTATTCTATGATGGGTAACAGATGCTGCAGGCAAAGGAAAAGCAATTGCTGTTTTAGTTTTTGACTTTAAGAAAGGCTTTTGATGCTGTTGTTCATGATGTTTGTCTTAGCAAATTAGAAAGCATGATGTAGATGAGTCTAAAAGAGAACAGTCACAACCCACATTAGAAAGAGAGACAGAGAGACTACTGAGGTGCAGAGTCAATGTAAATGTTTGTTTTGAATGGGTTCTATGAGGGTCCAATTGTATTCAAGTGATATTCTGCAGCAAAGTACTGCAAATCAGTTCCTTGGGAAATCTTTCCTGGGAAGGGTAAGAATAAAGATTCTAAATGCCCCTCAAGCCAGTGACATGCTCCTTAACTGAATTTTTAAATAACAAACTAGGAAAAAGCGTGTTGGAAAAACACAGGTTAAGTAGCTGACTATGGTAACCTCTCACCATCCGTTTTTAACTGTATGCTTTGGTACCCACAGATGTGAACAAATACATCTCAGACACCCTGAAAGGCTCCTTTAGCTTAATGCTCTGACTCTAACCATAAGAACAAGGCAAATATAAACTAATGCAAAGTCCCTGTATAAGTCTCTGTTGCAGCTTCCCAATTTCTGTGAGCTGTTTAAGGCCTGTTTAAAGGTTTCTCAGGCTGGAGGTTACATCTACAGCTGACAGCTTCTACTGCAGTCATGGATTTTCCAAGGCTCTCATCAACCTACTTGTAGTTTTGAGCTGACACCAAGCAGCATTATTGAAATCTACAGTATGGTCAAGTATGAAAAAGTAATTCTTTTTGTTTAATTTTAAACATTCTGCCCAATACTTCCACTGACGTAATTTAAACCTTCTCATACACAGTGAGTAATAGAGGCATGACTTACCTCAGGCAGAGGCACTGAAGTTGCTTACCCAGACTGGCAAGGAGGGAACATCCTTTGTGTTGTGTTTGTTCAACCTTTCAAGAAACCTAAGTGCACACTTGATGGTAAATGTCTTTGTATCAGCTAAATTTAGCCCTAATTTTTCAATCTTGTTGTGGCAATTCTTAGTCTTGTGTCTCACAGTTCTTGGTCCACTGCTAGTTTAGGTCAAGGTGTTGCTGTTTGTGTTGCCTCTGCCTTCCTGCCTGCATTCCTGGTTCTTTGCAAAGGAAAGACATAAGGCATAAGGGACAGGAAAGATATCACCCATGGCTCATCCTGGTAGGGAATCTGGCTACTCCTGAGAAGTTCACCTTGTATTCAGGCCCTGCATTGTCAGCACCAGTCTTTGTGAGATGATGTAAACACTGCTTGCCACATGTGACAGCACAGTCCAGCTGGTTAGAAGCCTTCCATCAGCTACAGAGTGCGGTAGCTGGAGTATAGACATAACCAGAGCTTTTGCTTACAACAAATAGGTTTGGCACATCTACAAGGATCTCTTTGCATGTTTCGTACCTTGCTTTCATCGTATGTCTATATTTAACCTAAACAACGTGCCACACAATCGCACAAACACTTCTGTCCATCCCCTGGAAATGCCCCGTTTAGCAAAGCTAAGCTGGTGTACAAAGGAGTGATTCTGCATCTGCACATTATCATTTCTTGCAAGTAATTTCTGCAGAGCTGTACAATGGACTTTGGGCCAAGCCTTAGCCTGGTGTTTTGCTGCTCTGCCAGGCTAAGGGAGACAGATATTCACAGCAGTAATGCTCTGCCAGAGGCTGATATCAATCAATGTACTTTCATAAACTTTCAATTACGACTATACATGGCAGATGTAGGACTGGTTCTGTTTATTTTTCCATAGCTTTTAGATAAAGTACTAACAAACCATCATCATAATATCAAAATTTTATATTCAGAAATTCTTACCTGCTTGTAAGAATATGGTGTCAAAATAATTATAACAACATTCAATAAGGCATAAATAACCTTTATTTCTTTTTTAAAAGCCAATTTTTCCCACTACTTCAATGAGTAGATGCTTCTCTAAGAATGGTCCTCTCTGGCTTCATTTTCACGATTTTTTTGGTAATACTGACAGAAAAAAGGCTTAGGAATATCAGATCACCTGGATCACTACAATTGGTAAGACTCTTAAGTTCATTAGAAAAACTATAAACCAAGATTTGGTATCAATATAGAATTTCTCTAAAGCTAATATACACTGAAAATCAAAATGTTACTGACATTAAGAAAAATTGCAGCTTTCATTGTTCCTGCATCCTTAGACACTAGTTTTGTGGAAGGGTCTCTTATGGGTAGAAGAGGTTTTCCTGCACATGTGTATCACGTGGCTGCATGGAGTGATGAAGATCCTGTGGTGTTGGATGGACACCTAACTCTTAGGCAGTACACCACTGAGTTCCACAAAATCATGTATTTCAGCCTAGCAGCATGAAATCATTAAAAAGACATTACATTACTTCAATTGTCTTGGACTGGCTCTCCTTGTTAATGATCATCTGACTAAACCAGGACTATCCATGCAGGAGTTTGCAGAACCTGCTTTACACAGCTCCTGCAGAACTAACCCTTTGAAGACTGCTGTTGTCAAATGCTGTTCCCAGATAACATGGAATAATTCAGTGAGAAATTGTGGATGAATGCCAGATGACATAAACATAAAGCATCAATGATTTTTCATTCCAGTCTTTGAGCCATGTGTTAATTGCAAAAAGATGTGTAAAATTGGTGAAAATGTAGAACATGCAGTCTGATGGGCTATTCTGTACACTGATAAAATCTATATAGAACAAAGACATGTGTCTCCATTTAATCTTGTAATTGCCAAAGGCAGTTCATAGACCCTTTCCAATTCCCTTCACTTCTCTCCCAAAATTCATGGGCTGCAAAACCTGGCATGCTTTCTCTTCTGCCAGTTAGTGAAGGCCTTGTGGAACTTTCATGTTTTGACTAGAAATATCATCTCATGTTACATCAAAGGTACAACAGTTATTAATGCTAGAAGAATGTTCCACTGTCAAATTATATCCTAGTTGACATATAGATCTTGGTATGTCAAAGCTCAAGAATGACTTCTTCCCATATTTATATTGAAAGAATTGGATATAAAAGCTACCATTCTGACCTGGCAGCATTTTGCACAGACAGCAAGGACTCCAGCAAAATTTTAAAACTTCATTTTCTCCTCATTTTACTCCTCCTAATCATCTCACTGGAAAAGATCTTCTCACGTGTTTGCAGAACCTTTTTCATGAAGCCCCTGTACCACTGGCCCTTTGAAATCTGTTGTTGTTAAATACGGTTTCAGATCAGCACGAAGGATTTGACTGGGCAAACACTGGGGCAAAATCAAAAGAAATCTTGCATCTGCCCCATCAAGTTCTACAAGCTGCTGCCAACTTCTCCTTTAGGTACGGCTTCTACAGCATGACCCACAAGTCTTTCTTTTCTCTGGCACTTGTTGCTCCCTTTATTATGCTTCCATAGTCAATATAATGAAGAAATGGCCAGTCTGATGGCAGTGAGCCCCAGGAGATCACTCAAGCATTCAGACAGGGCTGTTTGAGAAGGTGTAGAGAAGTGGTATCTGGTCTCATGGAACCACCCTCATGAGAAAATATGATTTCTCAATAGTCCTTGTGAGCAGGCTCTACCCAGTTCCTTTTGTCTGCACTTTATAGCTTCTGGCAGTAATTGTAAACTCTCCCAGGTTCCTACACTTTCCATTCTCACTCCAAGAGTCGGGTGGTTTAGTGTGTAGAACACACAGACGTCACAGACGTTCATGCAGTCTTAGATATCCTCCTCCCTCCAATTCTGCCTCCCTCCATGGGCCCTCAAGCAAAATTCACCTGCTCAAATGAGACGGCAACCAAGGGGCTGTTTTAGCATCCTAACTAGGTCAGCCTGGCCTGTGAATTTGACAGAATCACTGAATGGCTGAGGTTGGAAGGGTCCTCTGGAGGTCATTTGGTCCAAACCATGCTGCTCAAGCAGGGACACCCACTGCTGGTTGTCCAGGACTATGTCCAGATGGCTTTTGAGTATCTCCAAGGATGGAGACTCCATAATCCCCCTGGATAATCTGTGCCAGTGCTTGGTCAGTCTCACAGTGAAAAAGCATTTCTTGATGTTCAGAGGGAACCTCCTGTATTTTAGCACTGACACACTGAAGAGAGTCTGGCTCTGTCCTCTTTGCACTCTCCCTTCAGATACTTACAACATTGATAACATTCCCCTGAGCCTTCTCTTTTCCAGCTGGACAATCACATCTCTCTCAGCTTTTCCTTATAGGAAAGATAGTCCAGTCCCTTCATCATATTTGTGGCTCTTCATTAGCTTCTCCCCAGTATGTCTAAGGGCCTCTTGTGCTGAGGATCCCCAGACCTGGACAGAGCATTCAAGATGAGGCCTCACCAGTGCTAAGCAGAGGGGAAGGATCCCCTTCCTTGACCTGCTGGCAACACTTTGCCTGATGCAGCCCAGGATGCCATTAGCTATCTCAGTGTCAAGGACACACTGCTGGCTTGTGTTCGACACCGGCCCTGTTCTGCCAAGCTGCTTTCCAGCTGGGCGTCCCCAGCGTATTGGTATCTAGGGTTGTTCCTTCCAGGTGCAGGACTTTGCACTTCCACCTGTTGAACTTCATGGTGTTCCTGTCAGCCCATTTGTCCAGCCTCTCCAGATCCCTCTGGGTGGCAGAACAGCCCTGTGGAGTGTCAGCCACTCCTCCCAGTTTGTGTCATCAGCAAACTGGCTGAGTTACACGCTTGAAAGTGTGTTCTTCTGAGTACTGCTCAGCTTATCCAGAGACAATAAATGAAGATGAAAGATATCAGAGCCCTTGAAAATGTGTTCCCTGGGGTACATGTAATTTTGCAACTACTTTGATCAGTAGTTATCCTTCCCCATATTACAACTCATTAGATCTTGACCATGTTTCCTCAAATGGAGAAAGAAACTGGGTCTTTTACTATGCTTTTTTCCCCCCATCCAGTTTCTTTAAAATGAAAAAAATACTTTTATCTACAAAGATATGGACAGGAACATATATATCTTTATTATATATCTGTCTAAAAACTCACTATGTAAACACACTCTCTGAAACCTGCAAGAGTAACTTCTAAAAGCCTAAGAGACCATATTAGGGCCTCTGCTAAATCTCTGCAATTTCAGTATGTGTAAAATTACAAGATAAATGGTAGTGATAGTGAAAATTAGTAAAACATATGATTATTCCTATGTAATTGCTATATGTCACCCTGCTTAATTCAGTCTAAGAGTAACATAAATACATCCGCTAAGTGCGGCTACAGGGACAGATGTCTAACATTTTTCTCAGAACAATGCTTTGGAGAGGGGCTGTGTGTTTCAGAAAGGAAAATCAATATTATTAGGTTAAGATCTGTAACTCTCTCTGCTGCCTGGCTTTAAATTGCCACAATTTACGGAAGAAATAAAAGCATATGTGGCTTCCTCAGCTTTTCTTCCAAGTTTTCCTCATCCAAAGGGAGAAACAGTCATCATTATCAGTTTACCCACATCCCCAGACATGGCATCATCCTGCCAGGAAACAAACAATTTCACATTAATTATAACTGATCCCATAGTTCAGATAATAAAATCTCAAGTACTTTACTGCAACTACTCCAAGAGTAATAGAAGGAAGGAATGTGATGGACAATTCCATCTGGATGCGACTGTGATGGAGGTGGTCACTCACAGTCATCCTCAAAGTTGGCTTTTGTGTGGAGAGCAAAGGGACTGCTTACAAGGCAAGGTGAAACACTCCCAGTTACTTTAAGAGGAATGAGGGTAAATTAATCTAGTTTGTAAGTATTCATTATAAATAATTTGCTCTGGTCAAACCATGGTTTCTACTGGTGCCTCTTGTTAAATCTATTAGAATACTGAGTTGATGAGTGCAGCACAGAGAGGAAGCAATATGCCTGGTTTTGTTTGTAAAGTAAATGCTTTCCAAAGCTCTGTATGTGAATCTTGGAAAAGGATGGTTTTGATTTTCCCTTGAGAAATGGGCTGATGCATTTTTGTCAATAGGCATCTTTTTCAGATATAAGCCTATTTCTTTCTGGCCCTGCTGAATGGTTTCAGAGCCATGTACCCTGGCAGCAGTAATGCTGTCAGCTTTCTCTCATATTAAATTCACACTTGAGGAGCTGTAGAAGATGAATTTCAGATTTCTCTAACCCTTGATCCTGCTTTCAGGTTTTGAGCAAACTAATGCAAAATCTGCTTGCTGAAAAAAATCAATGAAGAGTCTGTAAAAAAGGCTATGAGCCTTGAGGTCATATAGTAAAACATTTTTTAAAATTACATATTTTTTTTATATATATATACATACTTATATATATACTTATATAGGCATTTTATCAATTAATCTATAAGTAGCACAATGGCCTTCCTTTAGGCCAGCTTAAAGCAGATATTTTAACCTTCTTTTTTTCTTTCCTTTTAGTTAAGTATATCTGCTACTATATATATATATATTTCAGAAATCCTCAGAGGGAGCTGATGTTAGAATTGATTAAATAAACCAAGCAGGGATCTGTTAGTCCAAGTCCAGGACAATTAAGGTATTGAAGTAAACTTCAGTTTTTATTGCAAACTTTAGAAAACCAATATCTTTCCCTAGTCTAGTATGTAGTGATCTTGGGAGGTAGGGGAGAGGCAGGTAATTTTAGTGCTATGCATGTTTATACAATGTCTTGAACATTAAAGACAAATATGTGCCCATTCAAGATGCAAACATGATTACATAGTGGCCCTGAGCTCTGGATTTAATCTTATGGAGAGAGTATCTAAATGAAAGTTAACAGTCAAAGGCTTGTGATCCAAGTAGGGACTGACGTGGGAAGCACAGCATTCAGCTCTGGAAGGAGTCAGAAAAGCAAGGAAGGGGCAATTCTGGGAAAAGAGAAGCTCAAGCACACTTCAAAACCAGAGATTTTCCAGAGAGGAATTTGTATCCTGTCTGATGTTTTTTTTCTAGTGAGTATTGGCATGGCACCACTAGCCTGTATACAGACTTCCTAGCTCAGCTGGCACAAATACTGTCTCTAGGGTGTAACTACTTTATGAAAACAGATAACCCCATTTACCAAGACACATTGAGAACATATGGTTACCTTAAGGTCCTGCTCAGCAACATCTTTCTGCCCATTCTTGAGACATGCCACAAACTCTCCCAAATATTTACAATATATGTTCAGCTCATCTGTCCACCAGAGATTTTTTTAGAATAGAGCATTGCAACTTATTACTAGAAAAAAAACTTCCCAGTGTTGCCTCACCGTAGGAACGTGGCTGGATCTCAAGCAGGTTCTACCTAGATGTTTTACTTTCTTCCTTAGGTTTCTTTCTCTTCCCAGAGCTATACTCTGTTCCTGATTTACTGGACCCAGAATTTTGGCAGAGTACACTTTAAACTGATTATGATGAATGGTAAAAAAATGGTAGGTTTCAGATTGCCAATTAAGTCTAAATTGAATAACCTTATAATAGCCACTATTTAATATAGCTTGTACAAAAGAAGATAAAAATAAATATGACAGCATCTTTGCCGCATGATCATGGAGAGAGTTATATGATTTGTTTCAGTTTAGAGGAAATTAGACTCAGTGGGAGAAGAAAAAACCCCTCACCCATAAGAAGCAGCTGTAGCATTAACACAAAAACAATAAAATTAAATCCCGATTTAAAAAAATTTGAAGTATGTCGGGAGATGTTTCTTTGTAGTTCTGGAAGGAAGAGTTGTACACATTTATTCATATATCAGGAAGACCTTTGAAACTATCCACTTGGAACCTGAAATAAACTGAGCAGATGCTTCACATCAACTTCTGGACATCAATCTTCATATCTTTCCTTTTACAATAATCAGTCCAAGCTATGATGCTGACTGCAGAGTCACAAATCCAACATGTATCTACTCATTTTAGCCTTGACACCATAGACCCTGGCTCTTCACCAGGGTGTCAGAAATATCTGCAAGTACTGCTGGAAGGTACAATGATTATTTTTATTACACATTAGAATGGAAAACATTGCAATTCACTCAATAGAATGTAAAAAGTACATAGAGAAGACTTTCCTCAAAGCACCAGATTCAGGTGACCCCAAGCTAACCCCAAGCACTGAAGAATGTCTTAAACCTGGTAGCAGCCAGGTTCTGTATACACCACATATGCCAAGATGCAAGGAGAGTAGAACCAGGCACTCCTGTATGTGCTGCACTAGTCAATGCAATAGAAGTCCTTCCTTCACCCAACAAGGAAAATGTTGCACAGGAAAAGAAATTGCACCAAAAAAAACCCAAACAGGTTCCTGTACACTGAGATGGCCCCAAGCAGCAGCAAATGTAGGGAGCTTTCAAATTAATTTTCACACTTGAGTGCTCAGGGTTGTCACTGGTATTTGTAGTACTTGGACATCAAGAAGATGAAAGAATTTCCTGATTTCAGGAAATCATTCTAATTCATGGATGTTTGAGGAACTCCTAAAAAGCAGTGACATATAGGTATCCTGGACTAAAGTGGTGAAATGAAGCATTCCAGGATCAGCCATTGCCGCTGCATGGTGAAAGCCAGCGCAAAACCACGGCATCATAGCTCCTGCTGGGCATTTTACAGCTCGATGGCTCATTCACTCTTCTCAGCCTGACTAGAGACAGACATGGAGCAGTATCAGGACAGCACTAACTCAACAGTTGGCTCTTGTTTTGTGGTTTTACTCCCTCTCCACATATTAGCAGAATGTGGCTGTTTCTATTATTTCCTGATCTGAGTCCTCTGTGTGTGTGGAGATCTTGCTAATGGCTAATTGTGTTCATGAAATTTTAGAAGGGAATGCATTTCGGCATGAAATACGCTGTATATCCTGCATTTATTCTTAATCAGTGAGCTCAGCTTCTAAGGAAGTATGCTGATACATCTTCTTTATTTTTATGTCTGGCACCTTAAAAAAAAAAAGAAAGAAAAGATTGGCAAGACCTCAATTTTTACTAGACTGAGATTTTAACTCCTTCAGAGCCTTGTGTTACGGAAGGATGAATCAGTCTGGATAGGAAAGGCATCCTCATCCTTCATGATGTACATATGAAGAAATCTGGTAGCTCTCTGACAGTGGAACTTCAGAGCAATGTTATTCCTGATTTCAAATGCAAGCAGGAATTGAAAATGAGGGTATCACCAGCCCACTCAAAACTGAAAGCCTGCATTGAAAGATTTCTTAATGTGCCAGCTAGATTCCTGGTCACAGGAACTTCAGTTGCTACACCAAAGTTGATCCATATCTCTACATCTCTTGGGGTTTATGCATCCCTAGAGATACACGTGAACTGAAGAAACCTATTTAACTCCCTACTCAAGTCATTGAGGAATTTCAGTGGACCTATGCCACCAGTATACCAATTTGGAGGCATCTGCTGAGAGGACACTTTCAATATCAGTAGATGTTGTTACAGATTATGACATTAAGTGCCATTGTTACCTAGTAAATTACTTAAAAACAAGCAAAAAAAAAAAAAAGCCATGCATATACAAAAGGGTGCCCTACATCCAGAGTTATAACAAATACTTGATTTGCCCTGATGACAAAGGATGTTTCATTTGTGTGAATTTCTTAAGGCTACTCTATGGCTTAACAGGCAACTAGTTTCCAAAGGACCAAGAGGTAAAAATGTGCATTAGAATACAGTGTCACAAATATTATGGTGAAAAACCTGAAGAGTCATGTTTATGTTTCTCAGAGAGGAACACTTTTATTCCATGAAATCATGCATAGTGGCAGCCAGAAGGGTTTCCAGGAAAAGGTACTAATAATACATGCTGAATTTTTAAGACTGTCTTTAAAAAAAAATACAGAAAATGCTCTTTTCAAAACTTGCATATACTACATTCAAATTCCAAGCAAAATCTTTTGGGGAACAGTAACTGTCTGCAGAATGATGCAGACAACTCAGGAAATGGCCTAGTTAGGTCTGTAGTTCAAACTGTTCAGATCTGGAATGTGTATGTGGATACATATGCAACTCTACATGTACGCACAGCTGCATGTAGTGCTGATCCAGAAATGCAAGTTGAGTGAAAACGTCTAGGGACGGAAAAGGGGAAGCTGGAACACACAGTGCTCCAGTGGAGGCCACTCCCTCGTCTGAGAAAATGCAGGAAGGGCACCAAGATCCAGGCTGCCCCAAAAAGACCCCACAAAACTTACCCTGAGGTCTTTCAAGATTTGGAAGAAAATAATGGGGGATGTAAGAAGCAAGAGCTACTTCCCTTCCACTCAGTTATGGCAAGAGAATATCTGAGCCATTGCCTCCAGATGACCCAATGGTGCCGTCTCCATGGGGTGACGTGCCATGCTCCGGTAGTGCAGTCACCTTGGATATACATGATGAGCCATTGCCAGGAGCTCTTCTCAAGGCACAGATTTTGGGGCTTGGGGGAACATACAGACTGTACAAGTGCCTGCACACAGTACAAACTGTTCTCATAGCTGCTCCTAAAAGACAACCACAGCTCAAGATAATCTGTGCTTTGGCTGATAATCTTATTAGTATTTATGGGAACTGCTGTGTAAAGTTACACATGGTGCTCCTTGCCAAAGGATCAATTTAATGTTCTGCCCTTAAGGTGCATCAGTTGTCTGAATAGTTTCCTCTTTATGGATTTAGGCAATATGAGACTGCATTTTCAGATATTCCTGGCTGGGATCCAGTCCAAGATTCACAAATACATTGGTACAGAGAAGGAAATGAAGGAAATGTGGAGGAACAGGGGGAAGTACACACCTTGATAGCCTGTGTCAGATAGACTGAATCAGTCTTCTATTACCTGCATTGGAGGGACTGTATCAAGCAAAGATAGGTTTAAGAAATGGCTCTGAATCACTGAGCTCTGTTTCTAAGTAACCAAGAAGCTTGAATTTCTGTGATGTTCATCAACCTTTTAAAATTCTTCTTTAGAAAGATGACTGTGTCTAGTAGTCACCAGATTGGCCCCTGCCAAAGTGAACCTAGCTTGGGTGTTGGAGCAGTCTCCCTTCTTCTCCCCATCCCATCATTTTCAAGCACTGGTTTCATTCCATAGTATTTTGGATCAGTTAACTTATTTGTTGACTTCTACTTCAGGATCTGGAATGCTGGTTTTTACAATTGCTCTACCTGAAGTGGTGCCAAGCTTGTGTGTCCTGTCCCCACTGAAGCTAATTTACCGTCTTCTCCCTGTAAGTTTTTATCTCAGCTAAGGTTGGGATGCCCAGTCTGATTTCCATCATTTGCACAGTGCCCACAGCTAAAAAAAGAACAAAATTATGGACAAACTAATAAAAGTAGGAGATATGCTGATATGTGCACAATAGTTGTGGGGAGGGGAGGCAATGCAGAGCCGCTAGACTATAAACTTGTGCAGCTTGGTCTGCGCAGAGACCCTTTTATCAGATTTGTCTATTTTTTCAGATAGAAATAATTTCTCTGGATTACATTATTTCACTGGAATTTGCCAGGAATTCTGCTAGAAACCTGTCTAACTTCCCACTGCTCTTCTGCCCGGCTCCTGGGTCACCCTCCTTGCTGATGGGCATGGGGAGAATAGAAATGCCTGATTCTCACTGTCCTGAGACCCAGAGTAACATTTGTGTCCATGAATCTAGGGTTTTCTTTCCTTTCACAAAAGGAGAAGCACCATTTAATGAAAAGATATTGTTGATGTGCATCTCTGCACAGGACCACCCCAGATTCACTGTAACTCAGATTCCTATCAGATGCAGAAATTAATTCTCTCAGTTCCCCATTGCATCTCACGTCTAGCTCTTCAAAATGTGGGGAAAAAAAGCAGAATTTGGAGCTTTCTGCTTAGAAAGATGGGAGTTCACAGCCAACCCACTCAAGAATTTTGTATTAGTAAGGAAGAAAAAAAGAAAAAACCAAACATGCCAGCTGTTGTGAAATAGCATGTGGAAAAATGAAACCTTAAGACAAGTTTGTAAGTTGCCACTGAGATATCTGTAATATATACCACACACTGCCTGACAAGGTATCAAGGTTTTAGAGAATCCTCTGAAAATTTAAGATGATGCTCTTCTGTTTTACTAATCCTTTTCTCACCCATGTTTCATAGTAGATGAGGTAAAAAGGGTTTTCTACCATCTTAATGCACATTATTGGTGAGAGAGTAACACAATTTGCTGTCCAAACATCTGATTATTTGGTGTTTTTACTTATAAGGGCAATTTTCATGCCAGATGTTTTCTTTATCCACAGGTATTTGCTCCCTTGCATCTGCTTACAACTGTATTGATGTTGCTTAACTAAAAAGAGCTACCTTGCAGATCAACACGTGCATATTTTTCCTCTGCCTAATTGTTTTCACCAGAGCTGTATATCCACCTTCTCCTGGAAACTGAACTGTTTCCACCTTCTGGAAACTGAACTGTCATTAGATTAAATCTTGTGGCACTTTGTCCACATTGCAGCTTCTGGAAGGACAGAAACTGCTGTAGGGTGGAAAGAGGGGGACAGTGATAAATAAAAGTACTTATAAGCTCAAAGGTCACCTTCAGCCAGATGAGCTCAAAGCAAAAAGTAAGTGTGCTTCTTTCAGAAAATACAATACAGAATGCTCTCTCTGAATGCTGTTGTAACATGCAACTGCAGTCAACTGGAATTAGCAAAATGGCAAAAGTTACATAAATTCTGTGTACTGATTGCACAGCAACCCAGAAGCCACTGGAAAGGCTGGCAGAGGTGGGCGTGGGGCGGGTGGGGAAGTGTGGTAAAGGAGAAAGAGAACTAAAAAAGTTACTTTTGATTGAAAGTATTCCTGTCTGTTGTTGGGGTCTCCATTTCTGGCCTGTTGTTATTGACTTTCATGAATGTAAATGTGTAGTTTCACATGTTGCTGTCAGCGTCCTGTCTGTCAGTTCAAAGGAACTTGTTCCCTTGAGGATGATGGGCAGTCTCATGGAGACTGCAATATACCTGTGCTGATCTCTTCAGTAAGTGACAAGCTCAGCCCAAGACATTTGAAACCTAACTCTGAAATGGCCAATTTAGTGAAGTACTAAATTTTTAGCAACATTATTAACAACAGTTCCATCCTCTAAAGCATCTGAAAATGTTTTTAGGGTGAACAAACACTTTTAGGTTTCCCTCAACTAGCAGCACTACTGCATGCAGAAAAGCATTTTGGGCTATTTTCCTATTTAACTGTATCTGTTACAATGGCATCCAGGCAGCTCAGAAATCCTTGGGTTTGTTTCATTGATGTATATATGCCAATGTAATACTAATAATACTAATAAGTTGACATGGGCAGGCTGTCAAAACCCTTCAAGGGTCACTTCTATTGAAAGTCTCAAGGAAAAGACTGCCAACCCCCTGATTTGTTTCTCTGTAAGGCACTTTGGTACCATGGTGATGAATGCACAGAGAGGATCAAACAAAATCTTTGTTATCAGATGAGAAATCAGAATCCTTTAAAAGAAAAAAAATTTAAAATTCCATACTATTAAAACACTTAAAAAGTGCAAGAACATCTTTTTGTTGCACAGTCTGACTATGAAGCTCACTTACTATTATTCCTTGTTTTATTTGCCAGATTAACTTCCATAAAATCCATAGTTGCATTAAAAAACTCCAAAAACTCCTGCCAAGACTGCTCTGCAACAGCAGTATATCAAGGACAACAGTCTCAGGAAGAGCATTTAATAAAGTGTCAGTCAAACAGCACTTTGTACGTACTGTGCCAGTGAAATACAACCTCCTCTGGGGTAGATCCTGCGTGCTGTTGAGCAGTGCACATTAGGAACATGTAACACTGGAGAGAGCCACCATCGTGTATCCATCCAAACCAAAAAGCCTACACAAGCCTTCTTTATTTGAAGAGAGTTAACTCTCTTCACAGGGATGATTGGTGGTCTGCACTGGCTGTTTGTTGTAGGATGGATAAAGGTGCTCTCCCTCCAGTCCCCCGTGCACTTCTGACCAGGTCAGGCGGTTTAGCACTTTTTCAGGAAGACCAGCATCCTACTGTCTCTGAGGAGATTTGCCTTCCAGCTCATATTAGTAGTCCTCTTGCACCAAACACAATCCATTGGTAAAGGGGGCCTTCAAGAACAGGAGGAAGGTGGTGGTATCACTGGAAACAAGCAGCTGGATTTGTCATGGCTAAGAGTACAGCATGGACACTGGTTTGCTGGGCATCAAGGCAGTGAAGTTTGATGCCTAGGGAAGGTACTTAAGGATACAAGAATGAGCCTGCAGGTGTGTAGGTATGTTATGCATTTAGGAGGGAAAAATAATTTAATCCACATGTACATGATGCTGAACTTGGAACCTGCAGTTATAACTCAAGAGGGGTCTTGGAGTCATCACTGACTGTTTTTCACTGGGTGCTGCACATTTAGCCACCCACATGTGGGGAATCATCACGAAGGAACAAGACTTGTGGCCCTAATAAAGACTTCGTACAACTACAACTGTCTTAAGTACTCTCTACAGTCTTGTTCAGTGCATCTAAATAAAGGGAGTAGAACTGGAGAAGGTGTAGCAAAAATCAAGTGAATAAGCACCTGCCTTTGAAAGAAGACATTTATGGAGACTTCAGTTTGGACATGGGGAAGTTTTTCACAGGAAACCTCTTGAACTTACCAAAGGCAGCTGTTGGATGCACACTGTATCAGCAGGCTCAAAGAAATTCATCAATCATGAAGAGATGCTAAAGGAAATAAGAAGGAATGGATCTTCAATGGTGTTATTAAAAGAAGAGTGACTGCTGAGGAAATATGAGAAGAAGGGATAATTGAAAATGGCCAGGCTCACAGACCCCTGCTAGTGTCTCCTTTTGCCTTTGCTGGACAGAGTATTAGAGCCATTGGTCCAAGAGGACTTTCCACAGCATTGTGGCTGCTACTGGAAAGAGGATACCATACTAACTGCCTTTTGATCTGACCCAGTACAGATGTTCTCATGTGCCTTGAGAGCTGGAAAATCAAGAAAAAACATGTAAAAGTTCTTGTCCCGGTAAGACAAATCTGAATAAAAGCAATTGTTTCCTTCTGAGGATTACCAGAAAGAAACACTGTGACTTGCTGCACTGATGAGATGGGGAGCTGAAGAAAAGCTCAGCAGAGGAGAATGTGTACTGTGGTTTTTCATGAAACACTAATCCTACAGCCAACTCCATCAAGCAAGGCCAAGTTGGAGGCCTGAGTGAAAAAACAAAGCAGTGGATGAAAACAATTTCCCCAACTTTTTGAAGGAGCCTGGGAAGAGTCAAACTCAACTTGACCACAGTCAGACAAGGGAGGATGTAACACCTGACTCCCCTGTGTAAGGCAATCATCATTATTCAGCTGCCTCTAATACAGACATTGGACACTGAGGTAAGGTACTGAGAAAGGGGAGGAGGAACCAGACTTACAGGTCTGGTCTTCATTACAGAATATGAATGACTGCCCTTGCCTTAGCGAGCAGGAATCTAAACCAGGACACAACCGGGAGCAACACAGGTTCTGCAGTCTGGCACAAGCAGTTGTCCTTAGAAAACCAACCTTAGAAACCTCCAAAAAGTTGTCCTTGTCTTACATACTTGGAGATGAGACTTGAAAGTGCTTATAGGATACAGCCTAAACTACTGGGCTGTGAGAAGGGAAATCTGTGCTGAGCAGCTATAGGGGAACCCACTTTCTTGAAAGGAAAACAAGAAAAGTGTATGAAGGAAGTACACTTAAGAAACTGAAGTCAAAGACAACTGTAGTTTAGTGATACTCAAGGCTTGTGGGACACCAGGGGAAGAAGGCTAGTGAGAGTCTGGCAGGGTCAGCATTAGCTGGATAGTTCACATTCGGCCTGAAATGGAATCACCAGAAGGGGAATCAAAAATTATTTATAGTAAGCTACTTATATTTTAGTACCCTTAATTTTTCCCTAATAGAGGCATTTGATAACCCTCTTTCCATCTTTATGACAGGTATTGACAACATCAACAACATCAGTGTGCAACTTGGTATATTGGGTATGCTTTGAAGAAGACAAATTTACTGCCCCTCTCAATCAAAAGGGTACCCCCAGAATTTCATCTGCTCACTCTGCAGTTACCAAGCAGATGGGGAGAAGGAATAGATGTGAAGGAAAACTGTGCAGCTGTTGCAGAAAAGGAATTGGCCTTAAGTACAACTCTAGCAGTAGAGCACTTGTGTGAGTTCAGAGGCTGAGGAGGAGTGTGAGATATTAGTTTGGGAGTAGGATAAGGAAAAACGAGTCAAAGTTATATACGAAGATTGAATGTTGTTTACATAAACAACTCCTCAGGTTTTTTGTAGTACCCACAGAGCAGTGCTGCCAAAGTTTAAAGCATTGAGGCTTTTAAAAGGTTTCCCATTAATTCTGTTCTCTCCTTCAATGTCTTGTGGAGTCTGTCCTTGACTTAGAGATGATGACATTTCCA
Organism: Atrichornis clamosus; assembly: GCA_013400975.1. Classification (NCBI taxonomy): domain Eukaryota; kingdom Metazoa; phylum Chordata; class Aves; order Passeriformes; family Menuridae; genus Atrichornis; species Atrichornis clamosus. The sequence continues at coordinate 22,832 of WBMZ01016502.1, read as the reverse complement.
GTTATAAATGTTAGGACTGAGGAGGAAAGCTGGCAGAACCAATGTAGTCAACTGTTAGAGCTTTGGGAGGGCATGGGGGTAGGGAAGGAAGAGAGTGAAGGCTGCTCCTTAGCTGCACCTTAAAGCTGAAGATTCATGGACTGTTTCAGCTCCAGGAAAGCAACAGTATCTTCACAGAATACCAGGTTGGAAGGGATCTCAAGGATCATCTGGTCCAAAGTCTCTTGGCAAAAGTACAGTCTAGACAAGACAGCCCAGCACCCTGTCCAGCTGAATCTTAAAAGTGTCCAGTGTTGGGGAATCCACTGCTACCCTGGGGGGATTATTCCAATGGCTGATTTTTCTCATCATGAAAAATGGTCCTCTTTTGTCTAATTGGATTCTCACCAGGAGTGACTTGTACCCATTACCTCTTGTGTTTTGCATGTGACTCCTCGTAAAAAGAGTCTCCATCTTCTTTGTAGCCACCCTTTAAATACTGGAACATGGTAATAAAGTCTCCCCCAAAGCCTTCTTTCCTCAAGTTTGAATGAACCTGACTCTTTCAGCCTTTCCTCACCTGGCACACAGGGCCCTTCTCTGGACCCTCTCCATCCTGTCCACATTTTATTTGCACAGAGATGACCAAAGCCAAACACAGTATGCCTAGAATGGCCTGACAAGTGCTGAGAAGCGTGGGACAATGACTTCCTATCTCTGCTGGTGATGTCCTTGTTGAAGCAGCCCAGCATCCTGTTGGCTTGCTTTGCTGCAGCAGCACACTGCTCACTCATGCTGAGCTTGTTGTTCACCAGGAGCCCCAGGTCCCTTTCCATGGAGCTGCTCCCTAGCCAGGTAGATCCCAGCCTGTGCTGCACTCCTAGATCATGTTCTCCCAGGTGCAAGATCTTACACTTTGTTGAATTTCATAAGGTTCTTGTAAGGCCACTCTTTCACCTATCCAGGTCTTCCTGCAGAGTGGCTCTCTGGAAGCGTCAGCTTTCCCTCTCAGTTTGATTTCATCATCATACTTTGCCAGGGTACACTTGATCCCATTTTCCAGATCACTTATGAAGATATTAAACAGTGTTGGGCCTCATATCAGTCCCTGGGGATCCCCAGGTATGACAGGTTGCCAGTTTGAAAAGGAGCCATTTCCCACCCCACTCTGTTCCCCACCCGCCACGCGGCCACCACAGCAGGCAGCTGTGGGAAACTGTGCTGAAAGCCTTGGAGAAACCCAGGTGGACAGCGCCCACCACTTTCCCCACATCAACTTGTGTAACCTGCATTGCAGTTACGTGTGCAGACAGATTAGTCCATTGAGACAAGAGCTTGGAGTTCTTTCCATTAGAAAGAAAAACAATCAAAACCTGAAGTTTGGATGCATCATTCAAGCTGCAATACCAAAGCACTTTCAAATAGACTGTAGTAAACAAAATTATTATCTTTGGGGCAGCAGGCAGTGAGGGACAGTTAATAAAAGCTCTGCTTCCTTCTCTGCAGAGAAGCTGAAAATACAATTCATGTGCATCCTAGAGGTCCCTACTGGAGGATGATAGTTGGATTTGCCTGGGAGGTTTTGTTACTCCACACAGCAGGACTGAGATAAGACTCATGATTCCTATGAAAACCTGCTTCCATGGCACTCCTGTGACATGAAAGCCTCTTCTATTTTCATGGCTTTTTTTTCAGTGTCCTGTAAAAGGAAAAGTTAATCCAACTACGCATTAGAATTCCTTAAAGGGTTCTTGCAACTTTTTTGTCATATTTTCCTTTTCTCCCAATTTACAAAATATGATTTGCAGAGTGGAGAAGGTGCTACAGAGCTCCTATTGCCAGCACACAACTTGAACCCAACGCCACTGAGACAGGGAGCTGCACCAGGTGCACCACTAGTCTGTGCAATATCAACTTTTATTAGCCTCTACAGTAATGTAAGAAAGATAAAAGCAATCTTTTGTAGTCTCTCTTTTGAAAGGATTGAATCTCTTCCAGCACGGCAATGTTTTTCAAAACATACAAAGTTCAACAGGATGGATTAGTACATTAAGACAAGAGCATGGAGTTCTTCCCATTAAAAAGGAAAACAATAAAAACCTGAAGTTTGGACTCATCATTCAAGCTGAAATACCAATGCACTTTAGACTATAGAAAGAAAAATAGTGTTCCTCTCCCTTGCTTTGGCACACCTCCAATTGCATAATAAGCTGATGGGCTTGTAAACAACAGACTTTCCACATAAATGTGCATCACATGTAATTCAGTATGTGAGGCTGATTCTTCTAATTAATTTTAGCCCTGTTGATCAATGATCATGTCTCTTGCTGGTCCTCATTATCTATTACTCTCCCAGGGATGTTTACCTGCCAAAGCAGCCATCAGTAAGCAAAATACTGCTAAAATGCTGCAAAATGTCTTGGGCTTTTATTCTTGACTTCAGCTGTGACCTCCTGAAAGGAGGGAACCTTTCAGTGGGATTGAGGTGGTTTCCTGGAGATCTTAAGGATAAACAAGTACTACATTGGATGAAGTAATTTCTCCAGCACTTCTTGATTTCCACTTCCCAAAAAGTCCCCATACCGCCTTAATCTCTAGAAATTATGCAGAGTAAAGGTTTAGGTAGTGGACAAAGCTCTGCACCTGGGTATGGAGCCTGCTTATCTGCCCAGATAATGGAAGATGCTGTCAAGGATCGTAAGTGCACTACAAATGAAATGGCACTGGCAAAAGGGAACACCTGGCACCAGTCCACAATATTTTGCCTGCTGTGATCAGGTATTTTGCACAATTCCCGTTCACAAATAATTTATGATGACCAGCAGGATCAGCATCACTCTTGATGTTCTGCGTACTGCACTTCCTCTGTTCAGTCATTAACTCCTTTAAGCTTGTTTAACCATGCAAAAAAGATTTTGATCTACAGTGTTATCTTCTCAATATAGACATTTTAAAGTTCATGTCAACTTACAGAATGTGGCTCCATGTGAGATAAAAACTTCAGGTCATGAATATTGTAAATAGAGCTCTGTATGCTGATAAATTTGGCTTCTGCCATTCGAAGCCAAATAAAGTGCAGGCCTAGGTGAATCAGCATATGCTGTTCTACTGAGCTATCTGCACCTCACACAGTGACGCTATTGACTTCTATTTAATCAGAGAAGATGACTACTGAAAGGAGATAAAAAACTAAAAAGGGTAGTTGTGAGCTGGCATCAACTCTAGAAGCTGTTGCATTTCAGCTGGGAGGCTGGGAAGATGTGCTGGACAGAGGCTGCCATTTCCTTTAAGATTACACAGAATTTATGACTATTGAATTCAAACCACAAGGTGCAGTTTGTTCTTTTTCTGCCCTTGCACACAGGTCTGCTTGGAATGCAAAGGCTAACCCTCGTTTTCTCTTGGCTGAAAATCCTAGGGGCTTGCCACTGAGCTGGAGCCTAAGTGTGGCTGTGGATGGGCTGTAGGAGCAGAAGTGGAGTGGGGCAGATGCAGACATGATGGGTGAAAGCAGGAGGAGAGTGCAGGGACAGCGGTGGGGAGAGCAGCCTCATGGCTGTGGAGGGTCCCACAGAGCAGGTGCCAGAGGGAACACGTGAGACACTTAAGGCATGTTCCTCCGGGTCCCTGCAGGAAGCCTCAGTGCTTCCCACCCATATGGTGCCTGAGCTAACATTAGCAGCATTCAGCTGATGTGAAGCACCAGCTCAGGGAAAGGCAACGAGGCTGCTCCGAACAAATGGGAAACTCTTCATCCACATGCCCCCACATGCCATCTGCCCAGTTCATCACCCATGTAAGGGGAAGCTGGAAGTAGTTCCAGGGCAGGTAACCCAGTGAAAGCAGAGGGAACAGAGGGGAGACTATGTCTTCAGGAGTCCTGCTGGGATTGTTTGCCAGACTGTCCATGTTTGCCATGGTGTCCATTTTTCCTGAAATACCCATAGTGATACTATTTCTCAAAGATTGGTTGTCTCTTATAGTGGCAAATAGTTTGCCAGTGAGCACCCCTGTGTCCAGAGTTCACATGTCAGCTAAAACGGGGAGCTGGACTGGCCAGAAATCCTGGCCATGTCTCTGCTAGGCAGAAGTGCAACTGCCTTGGATGAATAAAGGTGAGGTGGTCTTTACCACAGTGCACTGACTTGTTATTTTCCAGCCATGTGTATTTCCTTGCTTCTTTTGCCCTGTTCCCTTTTTTTTAATCTGCTTTCCTCAGGGCTCTTAGGGAAAAATTTCCCTTATCAAAACATTTGCTCATGACTCCATGCTGTTTCCAAGCACGGGTTCAGGGAAATCAGATCTTTTATTTTCACCTTTCAGCAAAAAGAACTGAGACCAAACAGATTGAGCATTAGGCAGCAGCCTCCAATGGACTCTCAATGTACAGGCGAGGTTGGAAGCAGAGGGGGGACCTCCTGTGCAAGTCCCTTAACTCTGCAGGATGCATCAAGTTTTCCCCAGGGCTGCAGGAGACAGCATTTCCCCTCTCAGGCAGACATCGCAGTGTAACGGGCTGTGATGAAATCTGGGTTGTGCTGAAAGCTGTCAAGGTACAGCACAGAAGCTCTTACACTCCTGGTGGCTGGAGTGAGCTGCTTCCAGTCAGCTGGCTGAGGTTCACATTGTGGTGGTTGCCTTCTGGAGACAACTTACCCCTGCCACAGAAACAGTTTTGCTTTTGATAGCTGTATTACAGCAACTGTATCACAAAAACTAGTCCCCTGCCCTGTCCTTTTGTTGCTACTGCAGGTCACATTAAACTTCAAGGCAATTTGTGTGTTTGCCATTGAATCTGGACAATAGTTGGCATTTCCTGTCAGGCTGGTGTACTATCTATAAAGAAGTTTTACACCTCTGGTCAAAACGGTAACAAATTCTGGGATGTAAGAAAGCAAGTTCTGTCTCTAAATGAGGCCTTGAACTTAACTACAAAAAACCCCACATGCAGTGATTTGTCCCATTTGAAGCTATTCTGAGTGTGCTGGGTCCTTGCAAATATGAGTGTCTTCCACTAGTGACTGGAGAAGAGACACTGTTGGAAGGAAGCTTAGAGATCGCTCCCCAAGGGACTGACCTGATGACTGAATCAGCAGCGTTTCTCTGAATTTTAGTCTCCAAATTCAGCACAGGCAGACATCAGACAGCATGGAGAGGAAAGCAGTCAGGTGATAACACATCCCATGTTAACCAAAGGAACTGAACAACTAGAATCGTATTTGAAAATAATGCAAATTATGTTATCCCAAAACACCAGCTGGAATCAGAGCCCTTATGAAAAGCTGTTTTGTGGGAGAACATCCCCAATGTTGTGCAGCTTTCCAAGCTGTAGAAGAGGCCTTGGTCCCTACTGCAAGATTGTGTCTGGATACATTTACCTTTTTCTTGCTGTAACCTTGATTTGTATTTGTACTCCAGATAGGGCACGTCACAGAGGAAGATGAACAGATGTGAAAGATTGCTGAGGCTTTTTGCAATCTCATCACCTTGGCCAAGGAGGAAGACAGCCTTTCAAAACCTGCTGGGTACTCATTCATAAACTGATGCTGTTGCATTAATGAAGAAATTCCAGTTTAGTCTTCAATGGCTCAAAAAAAAATCATTAATCGTAGTACAGTACGGAGAAAAAAGCAAAACCCCTGTGTATGTGACTGAAAGATAAGCAAAAAAGTTAAAATGGAGCTAAATCAAATAAATTGCATCTACTTGAGAACCAGTTACCAATTTCATAGCTGGAAAATGCTGAGGTGGCTGTATTTCACATTTTTCTGAAGCATTTGGTTAGGTTATAAGAACAGCTCACCCACTTCTTCAATGGAGTTTTAAGACTTAAGAAACTACTCTGTAAATATTATCCTTTAAAAATCCATTGAGATTCCTTTATTGCAAGCTGCAAACTTTTACACATTCAGTATGCAGAAGCCTTGGACTGCACAAAACCTTTTGCCCTTATCATACTATTTTTCTTTTCCTCCAAACCCTTTAAGCAGTGCTGCAGATTTCATTTTTTGCTCTGATAACCTTGAGAGGTGCTGTTAGGTGACTAATGAATTAAAACAGGGAAGAAAAAGACGTGTGTATTCCTGAGAGAATTCTCAAGAGATTCCCTCTGAGATGCTATCTAAGAGGAATGAATGCCTTGGTCACAAAGACCCACAAGTGTCTTAGATAGAACTGGTACACAATAAAACCCAGAAGCAAAGATTTATAAAAGGTGCAAGGTCTTAGCAGGAATGGAATGCTAAGGAGGGAGGAAAGCCCATAAACTACTCTCATAACATTGTTTTTACACAAAAAAACCTGAGAGGGATCTGATTAAGTATATCAAGGCAACCATTGCCTTTTATGATATTTTTTTAGTGTGAAGGTTTGAAAGGCCTATGGGAAAACTGTTCCTAAAAGCTACTGACCATGTGGGCAGGTGGGGCACAGTTTATCTGGATGCTCCTGACATGTGATTTAATGCATTTGTGTGACCTTCAGTCCTAGGCATGGCGATTTCTTTCACTTGCCGCTGGACATCAAACAACAGAGCCAGCCAAAAGGGGATTACTTCCCCACAATCAATGAGCCAGTAAAATATTATACAGAATAACAGAGGATTTATTTCTTCCCTCTGCTTGAATGGTTTGCTGTTAATATCTGCAGCTGTCACAGATAGACATATAAATGGGCTTGGAAGTTCAGGAGCTTTCATGCTCGAATGCCTCACTTAGGCAAGAATGGGAACCATCATCTGCTCCTGCTGACGCAAACTGCAGGAAGGAAAACATGTAAAAACTTATTTTGCTATTAAAGTTTGTTTGGTTGTTTGCTAGTTATCAAGGGGCTTCTTTTGCATTACTCAGAGCTCAATATCCTAACTGAGGGCTGGTGTCAAGAAAAAAAGCACAGATTTGGGGCTACTCTACTGAGCTCTGAGAGCTACTACACAGCTTGAGATGATCCAGAAACAAGGTGAACAGCAGCAAAACAAGGACAAAGTGCAAGGGTATCTAACCATAGAAAGAACAGGTGGATTTCCAAATGATTCAGTGCTTTGTGACCTTCCAAGTCCAGGTGATCTTGCCGGTGAGACGTGATAAATGTTTAGGGTGGGCTGACTGCAGTTTCTGGCACCATTTGCTGACCCTGAGTAACTTCGGAACGCACGCACAGCTTTGGCTGTAATCCTGCCCAAAGTACCTCAGCTATTCCTAATGGCTGTGCTGGGATCACTTACTGGAGCGACGCCACAGCACAGAAAAAAGTGGATGATTCATGGGGCCAAAAGACCAAGTCATTTAAAATAAAACTTCAAAGGCATCTGGCTGATTTCTATATTTAGCTGCCTAGTAACAAGAATTTGAACAGCTGGCCTATTAATTAAGAAGAGGGCACCCTACTGCAAGCATTTAAACCTTCAAGTCAGTTCTGGTCAGCTATCTGAAAAGCATCTGCTCTCAGGAGAGGACTCTCTGCTTCAGATTACAACTCAACACAACTCACCCGGGGCAAGGTGAGATGTCGCATTAGATCCTGCTGATTAATTCTTGATGATAGTTCCTTGCTAGAGAATTGTGTGGCCACAGCAGAGCCACCTAATTCTCTGCCAGGTCTGTAAATGGCTATGGGACTTGGCCATGATTGTACTGCTACTCCCCTCTCCTATAAAAGACCATTTTTCTGTCAGGAACTGTGTTGTAGGAAGAACCATGATGACTTTAGGTGTTGAAGAGTCAAGGACAAACCAAAGCATAACATGCTCTCTCATGCAGCTAAATTAGGCATGGCTGAGTTCAGCAGGCAAGTAAGGAAACCAGAATAGACTCTACAGTGAATTATGGGGCTTCTACTGACACCTCTCGGCCAAATTCTAAAATATCCAAGGGTGACGGACAGGGCTCCCCACCTTACAGGTCACTCTTCCCTTCTCTGTGAGATAAAGAACCTTCCACTGGCATGTAAGCAGAGGCACCTGCCATGTGTCCTCTAGTGAAGATGAAGAAAGACAATGCCATTTACCAGGCACTTGGATGTGGGATCAACTTAACACTCATCATTTGAGTCAGAGTAACATTCCGGGTTTATTAATGGCCTATGGCCAGTTTAAGGTAATGTCAGTTGGTAATGCTTAGCACTTAGTGGAAAAAAACCCTTGAAACAATTCTTCATTTTGAAATGCTGCATTTTGAAAGCCTGCTCAGTATAGTTAAAATATGGCAACTTGAATGGCAGTATCTACTGAAATACCGTGATTGCAAGGAATTAAGTAAACTAGGTATGACAGCACCTATGAAAGATGTCAGAAAATATCTGGATTTTGAAACACTTCAGTGAATATTTTATCAAGACTTTCAGTGCACATAACATGAGCAAACACAAACCTGCCCTACCTGTTAAGGCATTAGTGGTAGTGTAGCAGAACAGTGAGAGACTAAATGCAGATCTTGCCTAGGAAAGCCAGACTGCTTTCATATCTGTAAAGAGCTGAAATTTAAGGGTGAAAGGCTACCCAAGCCAGAAAAAAAGAAGCCAACATATCTGTAGATGACTGTGTAAACCTTGCCAAAGCATTTACAGGCATGCACAGGGATAAGAAATGTGAAATTGTTTTTGCATGGTGGGATTTGTTTGAGGTGGAGCAGTGTAAGGTAAATTGGCCCTGAGCTTTACAAGCATGCCCTCTTTTCTAGTTTTAAAGAACCACAAATAACAGAGGAAGCTGAGGCACGAACACCACACTCAGGCTTTCAGCTGTTATTTAGGGCTGCACTTCATGTGTTGCAGAGCCTGACCTGAAAGTGCTGCAAAGACTGAAAGACCCTCTGGAGCACTGCAGCCAATGTGAGACAGAGCGTTGTCGCTGTTGAACCGCTGGCAGAGCGAAAGAATCAGGCTGGATCGGGTGAGGCAGAAATCTGAATTTATTATTTAATTCTAAAACTTATATAGACTTTCAAAAGGTCGTCCGGATTGGGTCAATTCATAACCTCCCCCTAGGCCAACTGGCCAGGTTGAACCGCCCATCTTTCCAGAGACAGTTTCAATAGTATTCAAGCTTTATCTCTATTTACAAAACACAGGAAGGAGAAAAGAAAAATTCCCATGGGAAAGAGTCTGTGTTACCACAGGGCGTATGCTCAGGAAGACTCCTTTCACTCCAGCACTCCAGCCTTCTCGAAAACATCCCCAGAGATGAGTTACAGGCTATCCTGCAGGACTGCTCTTACACATCTGAGGTGCTTTGTTTACTCATTTATTGTAGAAATGCACCTTCTGTTGGCCTTGTGACTACTGAGCCACTTAGTTTTGCAAACTTCTATCTGGGTCTTCCTGGCATGCTTTAATTATTAAATGAAGTTCTCATCAAGCTGGCAGAATAAAGAAAGAAGTGTTCCAAGGAGAATTGTATCGTGGTACAAATTTCATTTTGTAAAACATCAGTGGCCTCTAGAGCTTGTACAAAATGTAAAGATTTTCTTTTTCCCTTCTTTAATTAATAGCATTTGCTGCTGCTAATTCTGTTATTGACTGCCAGCCATTCCTACCCAGGCCTGTTTCTTGAAGATCCTTCATGAAAGGAATCTTAAGAGATGAGGTTGTTATCTGATGATGTGAACATGCAGTTCTTCTGACTCCTACTATACATTCACTTTTGCCTATTAACATGATATAGGATGAGCAAGCCCTTTACTTCCACATGAAAGGTTATGGAATTTATCACTGTAAATTGCTGGCAAATATAAATACATAAATACAATAAAATGAAAACCGAGTAAGACTCCAACACAAGCATAATGAATGAATGACTCATATGACAAGCATAATGAATGGCTCAATGTTAGATGACCCTTTTCCTTGCATCAGAGAACTGTATGAAGACATACATGTTTGGTAATGTCATTATTAAAAAACCTGCTTATGGATCGCTTTTTGCTTTCAGAGTCATGTAACTTTACATGGGGAAGTACTTTCAGAGGAGAGTGGTTCTGATTCCCTTCCTGGCTCAGCTAGGATGTATTACTCTGCCTTTTAGTCTGGTACACTACACGTGCAGAAATCCTTAGCACAAAACCAGCTACAGGTGTTCTGTCACTGGTTCTATCGCTCCTGAAGTGCCTGGCTGCTGCATCTTACACAGTTTGGGATGTAGTGGGAGACGACAAAAATCTTCCTCTAGGTCAGAAGTGCCATTAGATGGTCATCTTAACTACCCAGGCTCTGCCAATTGCTGAGGATTCAGGACTTGATGATAGTCTGGTGACTGCTGTTCTGCAGCTGCAGCACAGTAGTCCGTTGGACTAAAGCAATTAAACATTAAGATTCAAAGAGTTTAAGACATATTTTTAGTTTTCAGTCAGAAGTGCCCTAAAGCTTATCTATAACCTCTCATCTGTTACAGGGAAGTATAAACCACTTGAGTCCCTGCAGTGCAGCGTCCCACCAGCAGCGTTATGCCAAGAGGGTGGAGGAAGATGCCCAAACCCCTGAGCAGATGAAGCCCATTAGCAGAGGATGCCTCAGTTTTAATAGATTAAAAGTAACTCTTAAAAGCTGCAGTGGAAAATCTCCCTGAGATGCTCCTCAAGCACAGATGTTAGCTGAGCAACAGTCCAACACCTTTACGTGTCAGGCCCTTTGCCTCGTGGATCAATAATGCACCCTTAAAAGGGCCTGCTTACTTTCAACAGATCTTTACTTGTTGCTTCAGCATAATTAGCTGATAACTTGTTTTAGATTTCGGAGTCTCCTGTGTCTCTGCTGCTCTACATCCCCTATGCTTCTCTCATTCCTAGCCCCTCCCTTCCAGCTAACGGGTATGTTTTTCCCTCTAGTAGCAGTTGGGTTGGTTTTAGGTAACTTAAGTGTACAAAACAGAAGAATTACTTCCAAAAGGAGATGGCAGATGTACAGATGTGCTCTACCAGTTTCACTAGTTCTTTCATCCTACTGCTTCATTCTGCAGTGCCTGATGCTGCATTAGGATCACTTCAATACTCAGCTGTTAATGGATGGACAAGCAGGCAGAACCCCAACCTTGTCCAAACTGAAGTAATTTTTCTGTTTCTTACCAGCCTTTCCTACTGTGAATGCACCAGCTTGAGAAGGGATCACTCCTGCTCTGGGAACAACATGCCCACTGAATTACAATCAGACCAGGAAATTCTTGCTACAGAGTATCCACTATGTCCAGACAAGTCTCAAATCTACTTGGTTGCCTCTAGACTTTACTTTCTTCTCAATATAAGAGCCAGAAAATGCAAGGTTAGAGCAGGGAAACGTAAGTACAAGGCTAGATCACAGCTAGAAACATAGCTCCTTGATGGGAACCTCAGAATTCCCTTAGGAAACGAAAAACTGCCCTCAGCTATCCTTTGTATAGGGAGGTAAAAGACTAAACACTGAGAAGTGTGTTTAATAAAAATCCTCTCAAGTACTTTCACACAGCTGGATTTACCTACAAGCTGTGCAGACTGTAGCACTGTTGCTGAATCCTGCTGACAATCCACGTTATTTGTTCCAGCCACCCTGTGCCAGCAGTGCTCTCCCAGGACCTGCATAAAGATATTAATAGAAATTCCTCTCACAGAAGCCTAGTGCTAATTAACTCATGGTAGTGGTGAGCTTTGCCTTCTCACCCTACCACTGTTCTGCATGAATGTATCCTTACCAGGCTTTATTTATTCTCATAGTAAACACAATTCTGGGAAAAGCTTTCCTACGCCCTCTGCTGGTTTTCCAAGGCACCTATTTGCAGCTGAGTATCACAACTCTTCCTGTAAAACACCAATAGGTTCCCATACTTCTCTTCCATTTTCTTCTGACTAAACTGCAGCAAGATGCATAGTACAGAATCACAGGTGCAAATTATACCAATTACCTCCTTCCGCTTCCCTGTGACCTGCAAAAAGACTACCAGTTTTCATTTTTACTTCCTTGCACTTTTTCTGAACTAGACTCTTCAGGAAATGCAGGCAATTCCCAGCTTTTCACAAGCAGCAGGCTTCTTTGAGCAAGTCTGCAGAGAGAACAGGAGTTTCCTTTGGTTCCCTTTCACGTTGAGGAGAGCAGCAAACACCATGCACCTTCAGCCTGACCCCTAAAGCCCCAAAGTAATTTGTCACTGGATCAATTATCTCCTTGTATTTCTGCCATCACTGCCAAGACTCCTTAAACACTTACCACTAAGATTTTTGCAGTTGTACTGCGTTATGCCCAAGACTCTTCCAGAATAATTCTCTAGTTCTTAATGTAGGTTTTGTATATTCCACGAGTGTTTTCCAAAAGCTCAAGATTCAATACCGCTCTGATGCTCACTGGTGACTTAAACTGGTATTCAAAGCCAGTTCTGCAGGTTTCAAGATTCAGGTTAGGAAGTCTTAACCCTTCTATTTCTGCTTTTTTGTGGCATTTTATTTTGTCCTAAGTGTAAAGACAATCTAACTTGTCCATAAACATGAGACCCTTTGATAGTAATCACTAACTTCAAAGAAAAAGATACGAGCACTTCCCAACGGCCATATGTTGAGACCTGTCAAATGCAAGTAAGGTATACCCTCAGTGCTAGAAATCCATACCATAATCACAGGATGGGCCAGATTATGACTGTAATAAGGGATATGCTGTCTAAGGATTCTCACAGATTGAGTCACATAGCTGAGACCAGGTATCTTACTTCTACCTTTGAGAGTGAATAACCCAGAGCAAACCCTTCAGAATAACTTCAAATGTGCATTAGATGCAGCCAGGGATATGGGAGTAACTCCACCTTGTCAGGAAAAAGGAGGACTCACTAATCAATCCAACTTTAGTTTAAGATTTTGAATGTGAACACAGAATTTCTTGAAAATTCTCTCTGCTTCAGTTTTCCCTTTACTCAAATCTGCATCTTTTTTTAATGTATTAGTCAGTTTACTTACTAAATGCTGTGTCAAACCTGTAACCTGCATTACTGCTCAAATTCTTTTTTCTCAGTAAAAGCAAGAAGTGCAAAAAACCTTCCAAGGCAGTAGAACATACCAAAAAACCCAAACCCCACCAATATGCGAAACACCGTAGACAAATTCACAAAACAAAAAACCCCACAGAGCATGAACCTCCATTGTGAAATTATCACTTTCCTAAGAGTCTCATAAAGACAGTGCTCTCTCAGAAGTGCTGACATGCCAATGGTACTCTTTTTCTGAGCTTACCCCTTAGGGAGACTTTAGAGAACTACTTTAAGAGGTCAAAATACAGTGTTAATGGGCAAAGTCTCTCCCTACTATTCTCAGTGACACCATGCACACACCATTCACGAGAGGAAGAAAATTTATATTAAAATCATGCCAGTGAAAGTCACTACTAAGGAATCCAGAGCAATCCTGAAGTGCAGATGTGCAACTTGACTGTAGCCAGCTGCAGCTGCCTTCACAGTGAATTGACAGGCAAGCAAGCAGCCATGTTCCCGTGCCACATGCTCAGTGTCCAGCATACTACAACCTGGGGCGACACGTCTCTGTGTGTCACTGCCCACCTCCTTACAGGAAGGTCCTTATATGAAACTCATGGAAACTTTTAACATCTACACCACCAGGACCTACACCACCAGTGCTGCCACCTCAGCTGTTTAACAGGCAGGTTTTCTCTACACCAGCCTGCAACAGTTCACCTGTTTACGTCTGTTCTAGTCAATACATGTCTTGGGTCACTTCAAGATGATAACCAAACACCAGTCCTCAGTGGGAACAACAACAGCTGTCATCAACACTTTCGTCAGAGTTTTACACAGAAAATCTGTCATTCTGATCGACATTCATCTAAATGTTGTGATAATTTTGAGCAGCTTTTAGAAAATGAAAATTCATTGAATTCAATGTAAAACAACTGCACTGTAAATTATTAATCCAGCCCTGAGATGGAGCACTAGGCAAGTACAGTCAGCTTCTGAGGACATTATTAATCCTGGAATTATGTTTTCCATTAGTGCATTTCTTCAAACAATTATCACTTAACTTTCCATGAATCTCTTCTAATTTCCACCTCAATAGTGGCCAGCTAGAACTCCAGAACACTCAGCTGACATGTGTCTGGCACCACAACTGAAAACAATCAATACACCCCATCTCAAGCATTTAGATCTAGGATCTTCCCTTGGCCTCAACCAGTTTGTAGAATTGGAAACTGAAGATATTAAGACAAATTACTATGTCAACCGCCCCACAGAAACGGGCTGCACAAACATGGGCAGCAAGACTACGCACACACCTTCAGTCATAGCCATGCCTGCTTCCCCACATATTCCACTGAAGACACTTTTAAGTTAGGCCAACCATTATTGCACTGGAAGACACAAGTTCCCCGCTCTTCTTCTTAAACAGGAAGGCACATGAGCGTACACATCCACATTTGATAGGTACCAAGTCCATTTTAATAACAGAATCTGCAACCCAGAAACCATTAAAACCCCCTTCCCATAACCAGTAGTACACAGCTCTCTTGGGAACTCAGAATCTGACTTGCATCCGGAAATGCATCTGCTTTGTAGCATTGTTACTCATTCCTGTCTTGAGCATCCACTTTGACTTCATCCTCTGCAAGTACTGCATATCGCGCTGCTGAGCGGAGACGGCTCCTTCAGGGAGAGAGAAGGAAGAGAAGGAGGGATCAGTGTCTGCGAGCTTACTTACAACAAACACGCAAACCAGCTGATCTGCCCACGCACATCAGCAGTTGGCTACAGGTTTTCCTTCCCATGCTGGCACACTTCTTTCCACTTTTCTCTGGGGAAAGACCAGTTCCCTCTAGAAATACCCATGACTGTGATGAAGGCAAAAGGTTGTTTTGCATTCCAAGTGTGATTCTCATATTTCAAAAGTGGATAGAGATAACACCACTGCTCCCCAGCCGGAAAGTATTCTGTCAAAGCATGACTTATGTTACATTATTAAATTGCAAGAGTAGTGGTTTGAACAGGCAAAAGCCAAGAAATCTCAGGAAGTCACCAAATATCAGAAACATGCACCCTAATGGAATGAAAAGCTAGTGCAGAAGCTGCATGGGATTTTAGACACAAACTTCCTGTAACTTATTCTGCTTGGATGTCAGGAATGAAAAGGAACCGGGTGGACAACAAACTACTGCATACACCCCACACGTAAAACAAAGTCGACTTCTGGCACTGTATAGTGAAGACATCCCAGAGCCTCCTCCTCTGCAAACCCCTCCTGTTGTCACTCACCTGCCTGACCCGTCCAGCCCAAAGCTCGGTACTGCTGCAACACCCGACCCACAGCTTTCTTATTTTTGGCAACAGTCACTGCTCTTGTCAGACCAAACCGCTGCTTGTAGTATCTCATTAAAGAACGATGGCCCACTCTTGCACCTGTTCAGAGGAGGGGACATCTTATTATGTATCATGAAGCAGCTTCTGAAATGGACTATTCAAGCACATTGTGAAAACTATGGAAAACCCCTATGCTGAGAAATGCTTTTAAAGGGTTCAGAACCTTAAAAATTTTAGGACTATTTGGAACTCGATGTAATTACTGTAAGACCTGCTTGAAGAGAAAACACAAATACTGATGTTGTTCAAGATGGCCTTAGCTCAGATAACACACAGGCAACTACCAGAAGAGAAAATTTTATTTAGTGGAATGAGCAGAGAGGCAATGCTGTTTCAAGTAAACAGGGAAGTAACTCGCTGACATTCAGGAAATCTTGTATCAGAGTTTGCAGCACTTTTCAGAATGAAAGGGCTGAGGTCCCCTCATACAAAACCACCAAACAAACAAAAAAAAGCAAGCAAGAGTTCCAAATACTAAACTAGAGAAAGGCTGTGTAAATAAATTAATTTTCTGAACTAGTTTACTGAGTTAGTTAGCAGCTGGCTCTCTGCAAAAAGAACACTACACTAGACAATCCAAGTTATAGCCTCTCCAGGTGGCACTCAAACAAGGTAAGGAAACTCTTGGAGTATATCATGAAAGTCACATGTTAATGAAGAGGTAAAATGGGAAAGGAACCCACTGCCCCAGTCCACATACACATCAATGCTGAAGCTGAACTCCTTGGCAGTGAAAATACTGGAAGGTGAGGACATAACCCCAAAGACATTTACCTGCTCCCTTCCCAAGAGAAAACACAACGATGGCTTATGTCGCAGGAAGTGGCTGCAGATAGGGGAAGTGCAGAGAAAGCACAATGTAACACAAACCCTGTGCCTACCTGAAGGAAGGATCAGCTCCATGGTGTCATCATCATAATCCAGCTCTCTCTCTGTTGGGCGCTTTCCAGGACCCTCCACGTCCTTCCCATCCTCGTGATCAGGGTAACTGCTCCTGTGGAAGAGTAGCAGTGCACAGATTATACATGGAGAGCTACCACAGCTATCCAGACCCACGATCAAAAGAACTGCCATGAACGGCTACAGAAAGCCACAAACATTGTCACATTTCACATGACTTGCTCTAAGAGTCCTCCCAGTAGCACCCTGCCCTGAACAGAGCCTGGAGACAAGGAACACCTTTCGTCCACCCTGCTCTGTAACTCAGCAGAGTTCTGCTTCTGCACATCTAGCAGTGACTTATGGTGAAAAGCCACCACGGTGCAGCTCACCAGCTCTGCACAGCTCCTGAACAAGCGCTCCCAGAAGCTCCACCAAATCCACCTGTCACCACAATATGAAATATTTCTGACCAAAATTAACACAGCTTAGGATAAATGACAGGAAGTTCAATAAGAGGCCTCTATACCACAGCAATCCTGTTAAACTTAGCTACATCAACAAAATTATGTAAGAAACCCACAGTAGGTATGAAGTCCACAATCTGCCTAAAAGGTAACAGAACAGACAGTTATGCCCTTTTATGGCCTTTGTTGGTGCACTGAAATCTAAATTCAGTAACAGCAAACATAAAAACCAGAATTCAAACTGTATTTTTATGTAGGACTTTTATGTAGGTAAGTATGTATTATGTAGGTAATAATGGTCACAAAAGAATAGAACCAATCATGTTGTTAGGCTTACCTAGAAAACTGGTGAACCAGCAACGCAGAACCAGAATCAGGACTAAATTTTAAGAACGAATAATGGTTTCTGATGTAATATTTAACTGTCCTTTTGTCTGTCCCCACCTGTGTCCCACTCAAAGAGAAATGTCCTCACCTAAAATCATAGAAATCTGCAAATTCCAGGGCAGCATCTCCGTCTGTGAAGAGTTTGCAGTGGCTTTTATCATTCATGTGAGCCTGTACTGCTTCCGTAGAGTAGAAGGATTTCCCCTTTTCATTGCACCAGATGCAGATTTTCCCAATGCCAACTTTCTCTCCTGCAGAAAGCATTGGCATTTCTGTAAGTCTGAACAAAATCCCCCTAGTAATTAACACGTCTGTGATGACAACTTCCCAGCTTGCAGGCAAAGAGACTGAAGAGCCTCGAGCACTTCATTTCCAAAAAAGCCCTGCTGTTGCTGTGCCTTGACCATATGGCCCCACCAGGAATGTCTGTGCATTTAAAGATTTCTTGTGACAAGGTATGCATCATTCAGTACTCTCAGTAACAAATTTTGTACCTTCAATACATTTTGCTATCTGATACTCCAAAATTATTTTATTCTCATCATTATTTGTAGATCTGAAGGAAGATACATTTTTTCCTAGCTTTTAGCTCTCTCAGAAGTATTGTAAACTGAAGAGGCCAATACTTGTGACTCACTAGTAAGGAAACACAGCTCACATGCATGCTTTAGCAACACAGTTTTGGGCCAAATTTTATGTTATCTGAACAACTTTCTCAACATTAGAAAACGATGTGAGACCTACAGGGTATATGACCACAGGTTTGCTCTGGCAGGTTTTCTCTCACTCTCCCTGGAAAGCCTGTGGTCCTGCTCATGATCAAAATATTGAACTAGACAGCACTAGACAGCACTCAGATTAAAAAAAGCAAACCAAAACAAAACATCTGGTGTCATACCCAAATGAAAATAAGCAATATCAGTATATCATTATCTTGATCAAAAATCAGAGAACATTTAGTCATACCAAGGTACTTGATTAGTCCTCTGAGATCCACAAGGTACTCTATGTCTGGAATAAAGAAACTGTGAATTTTTGTCATATGGGCCACATTTTTTGTGAGAGATCTTGAGTGATGGGGACAGAATAAGCAGTCTGTGACTGGTATGGCCCCAACAGCAGAAATGCTTTCAGCTTCTGCCCATTCCTCCTCTTCCTCTTCTTCTTCCACACTTTCCATCTCTTCGTCAGAGTAAATGTCTTCATCAGAATCCATATCTTCCCAGTCTTTTAAAAGAGATTTTAAAAAAAAAAAAAAACTTTATATGATTACTTCTTCCAAGCGAAACAAGTCCCAATTAAGTTAGAAAATGCCATCACAGAAAATACTGCATTTTCTGTTCTTACAGCTAAGAGTCACACAGTCACTTCCAGGTGCAAGAATATACCCTTGCCAGTAAAACACTTTTCAAGATGCACACTAAAGCACAAGGCTGCTTATAAAAACGTTGGCAGATCTGATACTTTTTGCCTCCATTTTATCAACTATTAACACTTTATTACAACCCTTATATTTAATTCACCACAGCACAAGAACACAATGTAGCTCACCGAAAACCAGAGAACTCTGCCAGTACCAGGAAAATACTCATTTCCAGCAGTGACCCAGCAGTGAGGGAAAACACACTCCTGTTCACACATCTTTAACATAAGAGAACGACGCTAGCTATCACAGATATACTATGTTACATTAGTATATACCAGGCTATACTAGCAATTTTACACATTTGCAGGATTACCGGAGAGAGCTTATTAATGGGTTATATTGCTAAAGGAATCTAGAAATCTTTTTTAAGGGTTTGGCTCTGGGGCAGTGGGCATTTCCCAGTACTGTACTCTTACTGGTGCCCCAACAAATGCCACGTGCACAGAGTGTTTGGGAACAGGTGCGTCCCAGTGTTGTAGGCTGCTAACTGGAAACCTTTGCGATAGGATGCAGTTCAATAATTTTAAAAGCCTCACACTGAATTGACGGGACTTGTAAGAAACACCCCTGGACAAACACTTTGAAGGAAAATTAACATTCAGAAACCTACTGAGATTTTAGCAATACAATTTATGACTAACACATTAATACTAGACAGGAGCAAGTTGGCTTCTTTTTTAAGAGTTAAAATGTATGTTCAGAGGTAAATGTTTCTTCTCCCGTAGAACAGATTCTCTGAATTGCAACCGAAATTTAAAGAGCACAAAACTGCTGTACCAGATGTAGTAACGTGACCCAGTGGTTTCAGTAATGAAGCTGGAACAAGGTTCTACCTCATTCATACCTGTCCCCTTGCTACAGTTCAGTCACCCCATTCAACTGCTCCAATAGGTGCGCTTGGAGCTGCACTGTCAACTACAGTACTGAAAGCATCCGGGTTAAAAATAACCCTTTTCTGGAAATTCTGAAGCTCTGATCTTTTCAGTTGTCTGCTTTCCAGGCTGATCTCAAAAAAAGAGCTGCATTCACAGGAACAGGATGTTGGGGTGGTAACTCCTAAACCGATTTTAATATAGATGTCAACATGCTGAGAAGTGATGTCACACAGTCAGGCTAAAGAGCAAACCTTCTCCTCCACTCTCGGTGGGCAGAGGAAAGCAAAACCAACCACAGCCCCACCTCCCTTCAACAGATCTGGAAAGTTACTGATGGGACAGCAGCAAATGATCGTGACTGGATTTTTGTTCATTTATTTTTCAGAAGTAGTTTTAGGGTAACCTGTTACATTAGCCTTCTTTAAAAGAATCTTCCTCTGAAATGTTTTGGGAAATAGTGGTTATATTAGTGACTATTTATATTCAACCTCTACCTGCAATAGTGTCTGTCTGCAAGCTGAACAGCTGGCAGTTCAGACACTAACACAGAGTCCTTGACTGCAAACATGGGTCTCCCTTAATTCCTTTGTTAAACCGAAAATTTAATAAACAGTAAGACCTTCTGTGATAGAAAATGCTGCACTGCTACAGAAGTAGGAAGCAGCTTTTGCACCAACCATAGCTTACTCCAAGCTATCTCTTGTCACTGTGTTTGCTGCCTTACCTTCTTCATTATCCTCTTCTTCCTCTGCTTGTTGCTTGGCCAGCTTCTTTGCTTGCTGTTCAAACCACTGCAGTCGTGGAGGTATTTCTGGTCGTTCTCTGCTCTGTGATAAGCTGGTGGTTTCTTTAGAAACTGGAGAGCTACTTGCATTACTAGGAGGTAGAGGTGTCTTCTTTGGAGATGAAGATGGCTGAGCTCTGATGGCTTGCTGAATAGCTGTGTTCATTTCATCTTTGTTTACACTCTCTGGGGCCAGCCCTTTTTCCAGGTTCTTCTCATTTAATATTTTCACCTTCTTGCTGACAGCTTGAACAGCTTTCTTCTCCAGCTCCAGGTGCTTCTTGGACTTCAGGTGATTCTCGTAGGCATTGAAGGTGGAGAACCTCTTGCTGCACACTGTGCAGTAAGTGGCTGTGATTTTGTTCTGCTCCTCTGCTACTGCTCTCTGCGCTAGGACTCTCTCCTGGAAATTCTCAGCAGTGACAGGAGGCATGTCAGCAACTTTACGCTTCAGGTTGTACCTGTGCCAGTCGGTTTTGTAATGGGCACGCTGAATGTCACCATCCTTGAAAGCCACACGGCAAGTGATGCAAGTGTAGGTTGCCATTACTAGAAAGTGAGAAAAAATAAAATCATGCTAAAAAGATTAAGTAACAGACACAAAAAAACCCCCAACACAACAGGCTTCACGTAAGACACGCCATTCTTGTACAGAATTAACTTATTAAACACCAGCATTATCAATGAGTGTGGTACGCAGGAGCAGGAGCAAGAGAAGACACTATGAATAGTAGTTACCAGAGGTTACTTGTACCACTGCAGCATCTGAGCATCCCAGCTCCGGATGCAGAACCCACTGTGCCCCGCAGGTCTCAGACACAGGAGAGGGCTCCCAGTTACAGCGACATTTCAAAAGCTCTACACTTTTCACTGAAGATCAGAGACCAAAGGTTCTTAGCAAGCTCATGTTCTGCCAACTCTAAGATTTTGAGGAGACTAATGATTGCTTCAAAATAAAGCTAAAAAGGGAAAATCTGCTTTCATGCCTATTTTCTATTTTCTGCAGCCTTATCAAATGGAAAAAAAAAGTTACTGCATTCAAAAATCCAGCCTTCTTAGCTATGTTGGACCAGGGCATGTAGTGTTGACAACACTTTACCCTGCAGAGCTGTTCATCTGGAGATGCAGTCAGTCATGCTTAGATCTAGCACTTGAAGCCACTAACCCTGGTCTTCCTGCACTTTCTACCATCCAGCTGGGCTGTGCTACTGGGGCTGTGACAGGACAACTGGAGAGCAGTGACCTGTCACTGATGCTGTCATCTCCAAACATATATTTCCTTCCTTCTCAGTGCTTAATGAAATAGTTTTCTTACAAAAAAGTTGATGGAAACTCTTGAATGCTTCAAAAGCAAAGCACAAAAGTGCATGATCTGGAGATCACAGAGACCACCGCCACCTTTTAAGTGATTTGGAAAAACTATGGCTTAATCTGAAATAAAAAGAAATAATACATTAGGATGAGAGGGTCTGAAAGCAGGTATAGAAAGGGCAACTCCTCCCAGAAGCTACCAACAGGGAAATGCAGTGGCAGAAGTATAAATATGTAGAGACCAAAGGAAAGTTATGAAACGCTCATTCCCTGGAACAACTGGGCTCCTTACTTACTGCTTGTACTATCTGCAATGCTACAGTGACAGGTGGGATGCAGAAAATAAAGGCCACGCTATTTTATTTGAAATACTATAAGCATCTTTTCTGTGTAACAGATGCTTTTCACGTTTCAGAGAAAAACATATTCTCCGCCCATTGAAGGATCCGGATTGCTCCCTGAGGCATTCCTCTCCCACCTGCGGAACTCCCTGCCCCTCTCCCAGCCCAAGCACCAATCTTACTGCCATAAACCACTGACGCAGAGCCACGGTGGCTGTTAGTCACGACCTCCTTGCAGAAACCTCAGAGGTCGAACAGTCTGCTCTGGTCGATGACACGCAGACATGCTAAATTACCAAGGGGGTATTGAAAAACACCCCCAAACCTCCGGCCCAGAAAAGAAAGATCAGAAGAAGAGGTGTGTAACTGAGAGAATCTAAAGCCATAAACCTTCACCTATGACTACTACGTGGAGAAGTGTTTACAACTCGAACTGCCTAAAGCAGAAAGAGCCCACGCAGAGCCCCGGGTAGTTACACAACCACTTCCCATCACGCACCTACGTTTTCACCTCCCGTTTTACGCCACAGGACCGAAGCCCCGAATCCTACCTTGTGTGGGAATCAGGAAGAGGAAACCCCAGGCACTCACAAGCCCGCAGCCCGAGGCACAGCCAAGCCTCCCAGACAAATCGAGTTCTCCCGAGGGTCTTTATTAAGGCTGATTTTTAGATGCTTTCGGTTGGATTCAAACTGAGCTCGTGCCCCTAAGCCTAGCACAAAGCAGATGTTTATTACATAGACACCAGAACTGCGGAAAAAACGTATAAATAAAGAACCATAAATAAAATAAAACAAGAAATAAGACCGGGCGCAGAGGCAGCCGGGAGCCTCCATGCCAGACGTGGCCCAGGTCGGGCTCACAGGGAGCCTCCGCCCCAAGGGAGCGCAGCCGGCCTGGCCGGGCCGCGCCACCTTCCCGCCCCGCCACGCGCGTCCGGCCGGGCCGGGCCGCCCCATCCCACCCACCCTCGCCCCATCCCACCCCAGCCCGTCCCGACGCCCTCCGGGCCCCGGGACACGCACCTGCGGGCGGCGGAGCGCGGGATCTCGTGGGCCGCAGCCGCGGCCCGGGCG
>WBMZ01016501.1:0-51757 GCA_013400975.1 Atrichornis clamosus | reverse complement strand
CCCATCCCATCCCATCCCTTCTCACTCCCCCAGTGTTTGTGTGGCCTTTCAAAGCCAGGCAGGGAAGGCCTGGGATATAGGATTGCACTTGGGGAAACTGAGGCAAAGAGGGTGAAAGGGGCCAAACTTCCCAAGAGCTCCACAGGCTGGGATTCTGCATCCCAACCCTCCAGCGTGGGATCCCTGCCAGCCCCTCCTGCCCCTTCAGACAGGAAGCAAAGCCCTTTTCTGCTGCCAAATCCCCCTGCCCGGTTTTCTTGGGCTGGAGCCCGGTTTTCTTCCCTGGAGCTCCCCGTTGGAGCAGAGCACCCGGCATGAGGACGGCAATGCCAGCACTGGTTGGGAATTTTGCAGGAGCAACCAGGATGGGGAAGGGAAGAAACATAAAAACCCCAAAGAAAAACCTCAATGTGGGGATTTTTGTTTTAATTTTCCTTGGAGAGGATGATTCCCTCCTCCAAAAGAAACCCCTTTCCCTGGCAGGGTTTGAGCTCAGCACTTTCCCCTCCTCTCCAGCCTTCCCAGGCTGCTCCCAGCTCCCTGGGAGCCCCTGGATTTGGGCTCAGAGCCCCGGGCTCACTGGTGGTCTGTGGTGGGCACATTGGTGGTGGTCTGCCCCGAGCCAAGGGCTTCACCTCGTGCTTTCCAGCTGGGCAATGTCATCAACGGGAGTTGAAGATCCATGGCACCGATCCTGCCGTGACTTTTCCACAGTGCCGGAGCCGGAGCAGGAGGAGCTGGGATGGAGGGTGCCAGGGACAGCTCCGGGCAGGAGGGTGGTGGGTTTGGGATGGCAGGAGGGGTGAGGGAGAAGGGGAATGTGGGAAGGCAGTTGAGGAACTGGGGCATGGAGGGGGAGGCAGAGGGTGTCCACACATGGAGCCATCCAGAGCGATTCAAGCTCAGGAAATGGGAAATTAGGACATTCCAATTTCACGCCATGGAATGACAGCGCTGTCTTAAGGGAAAAATAAGCTCAGGTCAGCTTGACCAGGCTGGGAGTGTCCTATTCCCTTCCCAAAAGGATGCTGCACACAGGAGGGGGATGCAGCAGCTTGGGGAGCATCCCCACCCCAGGGGTGTAGAAATTTGGGGAGCATCTCCACCCCAGGGATGCAACATCAGTTCAGGGAGTATCCTCACCCTAAGGATGAAGAATTTTGGGGAGCATCCTCACCCAGGGATTCATCAACTCAAGGAGTATCCTCACCACAGGGATGCAGAATTTAGGGGAGCATCCCTACCCCAGCGATGCATCTCCTCAGGGAGTATCCTCACTCCAGGAATGAAGAATTTTAGGGAGCATCCTTCTTAGACAGATGCAGAATTTTGGGGAGCATCCCTACCCCAGGGATGCAGCAACTCAGGGATCATCCCCACCCGAGGGATACAGAATTGTGGGGAGCATCCCCACACCGGGGATTCTCGGGGAACATCCTCTTGCCAGGGATGCTGCACTTTGGGGAACATCCCCACCGCACGGATGCAGAATTTCGGGCAGCATCCCCGGCCCTGGGCTCCCCACGAGCCCCCCAGTCCCTGCAGGAGCCGCTTTGGCCGCGTGTCCCACCAGTCCCGTGTTCCTGCCCTCGGGAGCAGCCTGGCACAATGGCTCATTGTGGGAGCGGCTTTCAAGCGCGGCCAGGGAACGGCCGCGCTCTCGGGAGCGGGGAAAGGCCGCTGGAAGAGACGGAAAAGTTGCTGTTGGACGAGGTTCAGAGGCCTGGGCTCGGCGGGAGGGAGCCGGGGGAGGAAAGCAAACAGCGCGTGGAGCGGAAAGTGCTGACTCCGAGAGGCATCCCGGGCACTCCCCCGGCTGCTCCCCCGGCTCGCCCGGGACCGGGAATAGGCACCAAGAGCGTCCAAACGCCTTCCAGCGGCCCTAAAGCGCCGGGTTTTCTGGTGTAAAGAGCTCGCTGTCCCCGGCAGCCGCTCGGCCATGAGCAGGGTGTGTGGCAGGGTGTGCACATCCCACAGGGAATGGCTGGGGTTGGGAGGGACCTTAAAGATCATCCAGAAAACTGCACCCCGGGAAGAAGCCAAGCTCATCCCCTGCCACTGCAGCACCCCAGCCTCCTCCTTCCACCTCTCCCTCTCCATCCCTCTACTGCCTTCCCTTACATTCATCCTTCTCCTCTCACTGCCTCCTTCCACCTCCCAGGTTCTGTCTCGGGGATTTCTGGAGAGCCCTTCCCCCCGTTTGGTCTGCAGGAATTTCAGTTCCCTTTTCGATCTCCATTTCCCCCAAACACCCCTTTAAATGTCTCGTTTCAAAACACCAGCCTGAAGCAGTCCCTTTTACTCACTTCTCTCTACCTGGAGCAGCAGCTCATGGTGTGTGCAGCTGCTTTTGAGCATGCCAGACTCCCTCCATCCCACAGGTATCCCTAGGGATATGCTTCTTCCTGCTCCACTGCGCTGCTGGATGTGTACATCCCTGGATAATCACATGCTGGAGTCTGGGAAAACGCTTCTTTCTGCTCTGGCTCTGTTAAATCACACACCTGAGCAGCCACGCAGCAGCACCCGGGGCCAACACGCCGGGAAAATCCCACTCCAGGTGCAATTCCCAACACAGGTAGGATTTTTCCGCTGGGGAGCACATTGCTCCCAGCAAACGCCTTCCTCTCAGCTCAATTATGTCATTAAGCTCATTTATTCCATGATTCTAAGAAACGTTTGGGCTCGATCTTGGAGCAGCCTGAATTCCAACCTGAATAATTGTATTCTACAATTCCAAATTCCCATCTATTTGATTAACAGCTTGCTTGCAGGATGCATCGCTGTATCAGGGACGGATTTTGGGGACGCAGAGCTGTGGCTGTGATGTTTTTTCCATGGGAAAAGCTCCGGCTCCATCCCCAAACTCCACTTCCCCATCCCAAATCTGACTGCAACCCGTGGTGGCACAGAGAGCCTCGGAGTGGGAAAAGGAGGTGGGGGGACAGGGCAGGGGCATCAAGGGGGGCACATTTGCTCCGTGTGTCCCCTCGGTGCTTCCTTTGGGGGAGCAGGGCGGTTAATGAGGTGAGTAATTAACCTTAATGAGTGTCACTTCCCCCGCGGAGCTCCAGGGGCGCGGGGGCTTCCCGGGAGCGGCGGTATTTGTAGTGCGAGCCTTCCACAGGCTGCAATCCCGGCGGGATGCGGGATTCCAGCTGCAGGGACCTGCAGCATCCTCAGCGTCTGCAAGGGGGGCAAAACCCCCGAGGCGCCGGGACACCTTCACCCCTTTGGGGTTTTGCTGCTCCTCCCTGGGGAAAAGCCACCGGAGCGGCTGCCCTTGGAAGCGGCGGCTGGGAAAGGAGCCGAAAGGAGCCGCTGGATGTTTATTTTCCCGGGACAGCCGAGCACGAGGCCCGGCGGCTCCCGCTGCGATGAAAAAGCCACGGCAAGATCAAGGTCCCGCGGCGGCTCCGCCGGTGGCGAAGGGAAAGGCGAGCCCCGCTCCCGCTTGGAGCTCCGCGGTTCCAAGGAAAGGATGGAGCGGGCTGGCGCTCGCCCACCCGCGGTCCCCAGGGCTGGCCCCGCTTTGGGGTCTCCCCCAGCCTCTCTCTCCATCGAGCTCAGGGATCAGCTGAGCTTCGGGAACACGGGGGTGTCCCACAGGCTTCCCACGAGGACCATCGCGGTTCTCTGCCCTCATCCTTCAGTGTCCCGGGATATTGTTTCCTGCACGGCTACAAGCTACTAAACGGAGATAATCCCTTCGACTGCATTCACCCGTTGCATCCCCCGATGACTTGTCCACTCTTCCTGGTATCCAGCAAATCTGGGCGTCACATTCCCGAACGCTGGGTCTGATCCGCTTCGTGCTGACTCAGGGGGGCGGCCGCAGTGATGTTGTCCTCTGGGAATTTCCCGTCCCAAAAACTCCCCAGCCCTATGGATGGGCACCAGCTCCTGGTCCATGAACCTCTCCGAGATGCTGGATTTGTTAATCAGCACTTCCACACCCACAGGCTCCAATTAACCCCCCATCCAATCAGGCACAGCACAGTTTTCCTCCTGGCTTGAGCACCAGCATAAAATTCCCTGGAGAAAACATCGTAACTCCTGTGCAGGCTCGGGAGTTGGACTCGTTGTGAGTCCTTCCAGCTCAGGATGTTCCACAGAGCAATCAAACACAGGAATTTTCCCAAGATCTGAAGCACAGTGATGAGGAATTGAAGAGTCCAGAGGCGGATTTCTCCTCCTGCTGGCCCCCAGCCCGAGGGCTCCAGGAGGAAAGGGGATTCCAGCAGCATCTTCCCGCTGCCCCGAGGGCGAGCTGGTGGCCACGGAACTTGCCGAGTTGGCCACACCCATTTCCCAAATTCCTGCTGAGGGAAACGCTACTCTAAAAGTCCTTTGGGATGGTGAACCACAGATATCCCACACTCCCAGTGAGGATTTGGGATGAAAGACCATTTTGAAAGCCTGGAATGTGGAGCCACGATCCGAAAGTGAGAGGGAGCCATGGGGAGCATCACCTCCCATGAGCTGCAGTGTCAGCCAGGCCCTTCCATCCTACAAAAACTGAATTTTAATAACGGGAAAAATAGAGAAATTGCTGGGATTTCTAGGCTTTTGCATAGTTTTTCCCACTTTCTGCCCCAAATTGATCAAGGAAAGGCAAGGAATAACCACACGGACACCGAGGGTTAGGAATTATTCTTCTTTTAATTTCACATGGTTTAAAATACGATATGAAATAAGGCTACAGTATATAAAAAACTCTCCAGCAAAATGATGTGCCAGCATCAGCAATTAAAACAAAACCAATCCCCTCCTTCTTTAAGAATTCAATGGAGGAGGGATTTTATTTTTTCTTTGAATCCTTTAAAAAAACCAAAACGAAACAAAACACAACACACGGACACACACACACGTCGCTACATCTCTAAGCTACCTCAGCTCAGTTTTTTTTTTTAAAAAGCACCTGCTTTTTCCTTTTTTTTTTTAAATCTCACTTTTAAACTTTTTTTTCCACTTTTAAAAAATATAAATTATATGAAAATACAAGTTGGAAAATAGTCGAACAGCACAATATAACAATCTCTTTTTTTTCTTCTTCTTCTATGTTTATCAGCTTAAAAAAAATGTGTAAAATAAAAAAAACCAAAAAAACCCCTTTTTTTTTCTTTTTTTTTTTTTTTAACTGAGGCAGTTAATTCCTGGAGATATTCCATTATAACATATATGTATACATAGATTTATCATTTATTTAAACCTCTTTGGAATGTAGACAACAGCTCATGGGTGTTATATAGACCCTACCAGAGAGCAGAGCACGCCAAGGCATCCCAATTTCCCAATGTTTGCAAGGAACAAGCAACCAAGTCCTAAAAACTCGGAGGAAACCCCTTCAAAAAAGCAAAAAATCAGAAGATGGAGATGTTTCCTGCAGCATCTGGATTTACTGGTGCTTTCTGGGACCTTTTTTTTTGGAGGAGGCATTGGTTTGGGATGGGAGAAGGTTGAATTTTACATTATCTTTATTTTTGCCCTGTTTGGTCATTTCTCCACCGGAATGGTCACATCTGGATCAGGATGGTGGGAGTGTGGAAACCACATGGATCTCCACCTGCACACACACCAGCGTCCAAGAATTATGGTGGTCCCAGACATGGAGATGGATAGAGACAGGCAGCAGGAAAGTGCTCGTGTTTTTTAGCATTATTGGGGTTTTTTCCTTTCTTTTTTTAAGGTCCCAAATATCAAGTGTCAAGACTCCCAAAAGCTGTTTGCAAGTAGGGCTCAGGCTCTGCCAGAGGGGCCAAGGGGGCATCAGCCCACATGGAAAACAGCAGAAAATGCGCAGGACACAGAAAATATCCCAAAAAATCTCCAAAAGCACCTGAGACATTCCAAAACAAGACAAAATGACCCAATTTCCAGCAGTATCTACCAGGGGGAAATTGGCCCCTATGTGGAGACACCAGCAGAGGAGCGAGTCCCACCCCTGGCAGATCTCCATCATCCCTCTCCAATCCATCCTTCTGCTCCAGCCAGGGTGAGTGAACCAAATTTTCACGGACTGGAAGGAGGTCAGAGGGGGTTGAGCACGTCTGGTTCAGCACAGCCCTCACCAAAGGCCAGCAATCCACGAGCAGAAGGAAGAAGGAAAACAAAACCAAAAGAAACAAAGACAAATCTGCAAAGTTCCAGTGTATAAACAGCACACATCTCTGGGATGGTCTCTAGAGTGGGAATAAAAGTAAAGGAAAACAGGAAATGATGGACCTGATGTCTCTGGGACTGTAACAGGCTGCGAGCTGGGATGGCAAAGGGCCGGGAGAAATGATGGAGAAACTCCAGCCAGGAGCTCCTTCCAAAAACCAGAGCTGCTTTCCATAGCTCAGCCTTTCTGACCTTTCCACCATCTCCCCAAAATCACTTGGGAAACACAGGTTTGCCTTGGAAACCTGGAATAAGCACAGCGGGGTGGATGAGGGATTCAGCCTGGCAGGAGGATGGGGCTGTACCCAAACCTGCAATTCCTTCTATGGGAGGGAGATTTTATCCCATTCTTTTTCTTTTTCAGCTGCAGTGGAGCACCCGGGCAAAGCAGGAGAGAAGTCCCGGACACGGCCCAGTGCCAAGGGCAGGAGCTGGGGTTCTGGCAGTCCCTTCCTAAGGGTGGAAGGGGGATTTAAGTGACCCACGATGGGCAAGTCCAGGGCACTTTGTGGCAACCCTGAACATCCCAAAAATCCCTTCTGGCTGCTGGAAATCCAACCCATCCTGTTGGGATGCTCTTTCCATGGCCCTCTCCTGGGCACTCTGTGCCAGCCCACCTCGGCTCCCTGGCCGGGTGCCCATCCTTGGCTCAGGCTGGAGCTGCCCCAGAGCCTCACCAAGGAGGCCCATCCATGGTATCTCCATTTTCCTTTCCTCTCTCCAGCCTGGCCAAGTTGCCTCCATCCTCCTCCTCCCTGCCTGCCTGAGGAGATGAGCTGAAGTTTCACTTCTCAGTGGTCCATTTCCTCCTCTGGATCCCTTCACGTTCCTTTCCTCCTCTCTTCCCTCCTTCCCATCCATCCCACCCTTTCCTTCGGACGATCTGCAGCCCGTGAGTGTAACAACCTCCATTCCTGGACCCTCTGCTTCCATCCCCTCGGCAGCAGCTCCCTCCTGGCCCACTCATTTCCACTCCAACACCACCTTTGATATGGACACAGCAATTTTGGGGCTGACTTTCCCTAAAATGACCAGTTTTAGGACACAGAGGTGCCGGATCCCCCCAGCTCTGGAGGAAAAGGGGGAGAGCCCAGCACCTCTGAGCACCCCTTCGGATTGGGCTCCCACCCAGCTCTGCCCCTGTGCAGGGGTTTGTGCCTGAATATTCCAGCTCTTTCACACAGATTCCTGTCCTGCAGACCTGATCCATCCGGACCAGGCAGGCATTGCCCAGCAGCACCTCTGGAAAGGCTGCGCCCACCTCACGGTCCCACAGTGCCTCTGGAATGACCCCAAGCACACAAAGGACACAAAAAGTTTTACTTTTGGTAAAATACAAAACTCTGCCTTTCACTGCAAATGCCCAGGGGTGAAAGACGCCCTTGGGCTGCCAGATCTGCTGGGATCTGGCTTTGGGATTGTATCTGGATATGGGAATGCACTTCCCAATCCTCCAACTCCCACAGAGCACACCCTGAGGGCGGTGGGTCATTGTCCTCACCCTCCTGGAGCATCCCAGGAAGCACTGGGAACAGCAGGAGTGACCCCTCCAAAGAAAAACCACTGGCAGCAAAGGTTTGGAGACAGAGGGAGCAGCTCCCCCGGGATTGATCCCACAGCCATCCCCTCATGGTGCTCACCCCGGTGACACTGGTTGTGCTTCATGTCACTCACACCCCACAGGATTGCTGGGATCAGCTTCCCAGGAGCCATAAAGAGCCCATTTGCAGGGACAATTTCCTTTCTGCGTGTGCCCACACAGCAATAAAGATAGAGCTGGTCGAAACAGGAAGCAAAAAACATTTCCCTTTGGCTTTTTAACTTTTTCCTGATTTTTCCCCTCAATTAACTTGCATTTTTTCCATTTACCACACTGAAAACACAGCAATTTCTCCCCTTTGCCCCTCCAAAAATTTTTTTTTCTGTAAGCACCGAAGCATTCCTTGAGGAAAAAACCAGTGATTTGGAAAACGCAAGAAGATGTTTTCCACGGAAATTTTGAGACGTTTTGTGCAGTCAGACAATTAAAAAAAGCAGAAATTTCAACCAGCTTTATCAGCACAGCGTGTGGGGCTGGAAGTGAGAGTGGCACACCCAGGCAGCACCACCAGGAGCCAGTTTGGAGTTCATTTTCCTTCACATCCGAGTCCCAGCGTCCCAATTCTCCAGTGGGGTCTACATAAACTAATTCATCTTTTTCTCCTTCTCCTCCCTGTGATAAAACTCTCTGCTGGCATAACAGAAACAAACACACACAATATTGCAATACTGAGACCATCTTAGAGCTTAAGACTATTTAAAAAAAAAACAAATACTGGCACAAAATTTAATAAAATAAAACTTTAACAAATAAAAAAAAAAAAAAAAGAGTCTTGATCCCTCCTAGGAAAAATTCTGTCTCTTGTAGAAAAGAAGACAATGGACAGAAAGATGATGGAACAAGAACAGCAGTTCTTGGTTTTTTCCTATATTGCCCCTCCCCGAAGCAGGAGTATTCACTCATTTTGGTTTTCCCAAAAAAAAGTTTCAAATCCTGGGGAATATTGTCATTCCTGACCTGTGAGTTTGCGTATGAGGAACCAAAGGGATCCATTTGATCGCATTTTTTTCTAAACAGCCATGGGGTGGGGAGGGGGCTGTTGGTTTTTTTTAAGTGAGCTACATTTTTCTGGCCTTCTTAAACTCAGAATTTCACCCCAAAACAGCCTGTCTTGGAGCTTTCACTAAATCAACAAAAAGCCCATCCTTCCCTGAACCAAACCTTTGAGGCTCTGGCCAAAAGTTCGCCTCTTCCTCCCCCCGCTCTCCCCCAACCTCCTCAAAGCCTCCCATCTGAGTCGCCCTTTAAAACAACGAGTAAGAAAACAGCGGAAATCAAGCAGAAAGAGCCGCCAGCGCGGGTCCCGGCGCCCCTCCCGGGGAGCAGGGGCTGTCCCCGGCGCCGTCACTCGTCGGCGTCGGGTTTGACGTCGAGCATGGCGTGCAGCTCCTCGGGGCTGTAGCCCAGCAGGCTCTGCAGGTCGCACACGAAGCGGTACACGTAGCGCTTGCCGGCCGTCTTGTGGATGATGTTCTTGTCGTAGTAATAGCGCAGGCCCCGGCTCAGCTTCTCGTAGTTCATCTTGGGCTTGTTTTTCCTCTTGCCCCAGCGCCGAGCCACCTGCGGGAGCAGGGGTGGGGAGGGAAAGTCAGCCTGGCTCGCTCGGGATGGCCCTGCCCAGGTCCCCTTCCCGCCGCGGCAGGGAGAGGATTTTCCTCGCCATTAACCACAGAATGAATGAGGTTGGAAAAGACGTTGGAGACCATCAAGTCCAGCCTAGGACCTACCACCACCTTATCAACCAAGACATGGCACCGAGTGCCACATCCAGGCTGCTTTTCTTAAACACCTCCAGGGACGGTGACTCCCAGCCCATCCCAGTGTCCAATCACTCGTTCAGTGAAGATTAACATGGACACAGGAATGACTGCTTGGGAAAACCAACCTCTGTGCCACGGCCGAACCTTGCCAAGGATTCCAAGAGGACGTACTTGGATATCAGGTTGTATCTGAGGATGCACCTGAAACTATCCAAAGTGCGACACCCTTTCCAAAGGTTCCTTCTCCACCTTCTGCCGGTTCCAAACCAGATGACACCAACAACCAGTGGCCCAGTGACAGTCACTTTTCCGCTCCCCAGGTTCAACACTGGAATTCACCCATGGAATTATTGAGCTTGGAAAAGCCCTCTAAGATCATGGAGTCCAACTGTTCCCCCAGCACTATCCCATGTCCCCAAGTGCCACACCCACATGGCTTTTAAATCCCTTCAGGGATGGGGACTTCACCACTGCTCTGGGCAGCTGTGCCAGGGCTGGATCACCCTTTCCATGCCATTTTCCCTAATATTCATCCTAAACCTTTCCTGGCACAGCTTGAGGCCATTTCCTCTTGTCCTATCAGTTGTACTTGGAGAAGAGACCAATCCCCAACTGGCTCAGTCAGGGAAGGAAACAAATATTCCATCTGTTCCCCAAAACCATGGGACAGCCCCTCCTCACCTGTACCCAGCCTATCTCAAGCGCTTTGCCACTGCTCCTCTCCCTGTGGTGTTTCAGCTACTTCCCACCAAATTTGGGCACAAATTCCTGCTTCCAAGAGGTGACACCATCCCAACTTTTAACAAATTTTCACTTGGACTCTGATTCCTTGGTTCCCCACACATACCCAAGACCAGAACAAAGTGACTGCCCAAATCTCAGCCCCAAAAGCAGAAGGAGAGGGTTATCCACACCAATATTTCTGAGAAATTTGGGAATTTGGGCGCTCTACCTCATCTGGGTCAGAAAGTTTGAATTCCCAGCCATCGCCCGTCCAGCTGATGAAGGATTGACAGGACTTGTCAGTGAGCAGTTCCAGCAGGAATTGCCACAGCTGGATGGGTCCACTGCCTAGAAAGACAAAGGAAACATGAGACATTAATGCCAGGAAAAGCACAGCTCCTTCTATCCCAGAGGGGGAAAAATCCCATGCAAATCTTGCTCACTGGATAAAATAAAACCTTCTACTGTCAAAAGGAGCCATCAGCAGCCACAGGGCAAGAGCTGGGCTGAGAGTTAAATCCTACAGGTAACAGAGCTTCCTATTGGCAGAAAGGGCTGGATATTCCTGCACTGGAATGCTTCACTTGGAGTTACATAAATGGGATTATTTTTCTGGCACCGGAGCAGCACGAGTCACTGCCCTGGCACTGGAGCAGCCCCGTTCCCTCGGTGCCAAAGAGCTGCTGGCCACGGCTGAACTCCGGCAGACTCTGCTTCCCGACCTTGACTCTGTGCTCTGCTCCTGTTCGTGGAGATAAGGGGTGACCCAGGTATGAAAATTCCTTGGCCCCTTTCCAGGGCGTGTTGCTGCAGGAATGGGCTCTGCCGGCTCGCAGGCTCCACGTAGGGAGGGCAGGGCAGATGGACCCCCCCCAGCCCAGGATCTCCCCAGCACGGGCTTGGCACAACCTCAGCAAATCCACAAAAAAACCTCTCTGTGGCTGCTGGTTCTCCTGATGCAGCTGGAGAGGCATGAGGTGACGTAGAGCATCCCATGCCATGGACATTCCAGCTCTCCTTACACAGCGTGGTCTCCATCTTCCCTCTGATCGCTGATTTTGGCCATCAGGAATTTGCCTCGGGGTCCCAGTGCATCCCAGTGAGAGCCCGTGGCTGGTTTTGGCTGGATTCATGGAGAAGTTTTGAAATACTTATCTCTTCCTTGGGCTTGTGTCCCAGTCAAAGGTAGAGGAGGAGCCCTGGAGCCAAAATCTCTTTAATGAGCAACTTCCAAATGCGGCCGCACCCAGAACATTGCACTTAGCTCTGGGCAAGGTGCTTTGGGAGAGCTCCTGCCATGTTTGAAACACAGTTCGGAATAGATCCCTAATAATGTCAATGATAATTAGACAGCCGGGGGATAGAGGAAATGATTTATCCCACAAGGAATTGCACAGGCTGGATTAGGCCGGGGTAATCCCAGTGCTGACAGCAATGAGCAAAGCTTCGGGTAGGGGAACAAACAAGTTATGGCCTCAGAAAAAGGGACGGAGCCCAGCCTATTTCCAGGAATGACAGTGGAGGCTGTCATGGCTGTGGCTGCGGGATAACCCACGGAGGGAAGGGAGGGCTGCTCCCTCTTTCCACAAAGTTGAAAATGACTCAAAGCAGACGAGCTGCTGGGGATGAGGAAATGAGAGGGCTGGCTCCAGGACACAGAAATCGTTGTGTCCCATCCAGCCCTTCCCAAATTGTTTCCCTCCTGTTATCCCTATGGAACCGCTCCAGGGTTTTGCAGGCGCCAATCCTGGGGGTTTATCACAGCCCTGGGCAGGACAAGGCAGGGAGCTCCCAGCATCCCTCTGCTTGGAAATGGGAAGGGACTCGGCAGGGAAAGGCTCCAGCCCGTCGCTCTAGCAGGAGCTTGCCAAGATGTTGACTCCACAGCCACGCTCTCCGGTAGGGATGGAGTTGGGTTCTCCAGGCCAAAACAAGGGAGGGAATTCAGATGATGCCTTTGCCTCCCAGTGAAAGGGAAGAGCCGAAAGCCTGGCCTGAAAAGCCACCACATCTCCAAGCTTAGGCCTATTTATAGCAGCAAGCTGTAAATGCAGAGAAAACACTGGGACAAAGGTTTTGCCAGATGCCTGCGGTCTTCCACAGGTGAATTCCAAGGGGATAGTTTCTCTTGGCCCATCTGACCTTACACCAATTCCCCACCCAGCCAGGGAGCATCTGACACCCAGGTCAGGTTAGCAGGGACACAGCCCAAGGACTCCAGACTGAAGCAAGACCAGATCCATCCCCTCCCTTCAATTCTCTCCCACCCAACCAAAGAATAAGGATTTTTAGTTGATTCCTTCCCCAAAATAAGATGGATGGAAATCCATCACATGGGTGCCAGGTTCTTGGGTGAGGAAATGCCCTCAGAACACCCCAGGGCCATCCTGGCTCTGCAGGATCTTTGGAGGTTCCAGCGCCCCTGACCCTGAGCCAAGTGGCCGGTGCCATTCCCGTTTGATTGCCAGCTGGCAGGGAGAGGTGTCAGGAAACCAGGAATTCTTGCCCTCTCTCCAGCAAGCAAGGTGGGGCTCCTCCACCACCCCCAGTGCCGCTCTGCTGGGTATTTTGGGATTTCCAAGGAAGTGGTGTCATCTTTGGAACAGGGATTCCCAAGGTCTATTCCGAGCTGCCTGCGGAACACATGTAAAACCCCAAATTCCTCTCTTGGACAAGCAATTATGTGAAGAATGTGTTTGCTGCAGGGCTCCAGGCATGTCCCAACTCCTGTAAACACACCCTCCCTGCCAGAGGGGAGGCAGCAGAGCCTGGCAGGGGTGGCACGGCTCCGAGATGGCATTGGGGTGGCAGCAGCCAAACCCTGGCACACGCCCGGGCCTGTGTGCCCAAAATCAGCGCTGGCAGGACGAGAACGGAGCAGGGAAGTGGTGCTGGAGGTCAAGGCATCATCTGGAGCTGCTGTAATTAGTGCTCTGCTGTAACTAGGGAGGGTGCTCTGCACAAATGAGCTTCTCTCAGTCACTCTGCAGCCAGCAAGGAGCAGGGATTATTTTCCCGTAGGATTTCAAGGTGACCCTTGGCTCATGCGGCGATGCCACCCCCCTCGATGTCACAGGGCAAGCAGGAAGCTGCCAGGCTTGTCTCTGCATCCCAAACCAGGAGCTGGGAGCAGTGCCCGCTTTGCATCCCTCCTGCTTCAACCCTTCCCCTCATCCCAGCCGGGGCTGGAAATCCCCAGTGGGATGCCAGGTCGGGATCACTCCGGACTGTCCCAAGGCCGGTGGGTGCATCCCACGGCGGGACTGTTGCCTTGGTTATCCCAAAATAACCACCTGTGCCTGCAGCCTGCATTTGGATGCAGCTCCAAGCTTGAGGTGGAGGGCACAAGGCAACTTTTGTGGCACTGCTCCCGCCACACACATCCAGGGGCTTCCCAGAGCCATCCCAGCCCTGGCTGGGCGTCGGGAGCAGCCCCTGCTCCACAAAAGACAAGGGGAAGGCTCAGAGGGTGTGGGGGGGCCCTCCCACCCTGCTGTGACCTCCGGCACCCACGGGGCTGCTAAAAATAGCGCCCACAAAGGGGGCCCTGTCTGGCCTGGGTGGCACTGAACAGGGTACTTCAGCACGGAGTGTCACAGCACAGGAATTCCACGGCGTCAGGGGGAAAATATGCTCTGGAGCCGGAGGACAGCCGGAACAGCGGAGCTGGGAACCGCTGGCAGAGCGGGGCTTCCTCAGCTCCCATGGCACTGGGGGAGTTCCCAGAGCGAAGGGTTTGGTGCCACCCCCACCCCGTGCCGTCCTTCCTTGGTCAGGACTGGTCCCCCACCACCATCCCAACCCCCGGGAAGCCAAACTCTGCCGGATGGGCCGTGCCAGGGGCCGGTGACAGCGGCACCACCTGCCAGGGAGGGCACAGCCCAGCACCCCTCATCTCTCTCGAGACCGTTTTACACATTCACCCCTCTCAACGGCCTCTGGTTCGTTTCCCTTCTTTGAAACAAGAAAAGAAGACCAAAAAAACCCCACCTACCAAAACCCCCGGTGAGGCACCTTTGCTTGGTGCTCTGCGGTTTGTGGTTCCAACCCAACAAAACAATCGGCCATGGCAACATCTCCAAAACAGCCTCTGCCTCACTCAGGTGCCCACCCTGCCTGGCCCCTTCGATGGCACCATGGTCCCCAATTCCCCCAAAGTGCTGGGAGACAGCAACACTGGTCCCCATCGCTCCCTTGCCAGACCAGGTCCAACCCAGCTCCTGCCCAGGCTGGTGGGGGAGTCACACTCTGCAAAGTGATAGAGCTTGGATGGAGGCATCTCCAAAAAACAAGCAGGAAATGGCCCAGGAAGCACCTTCCTTGGGGAGCCACATGCTCTTGGCCATGAGTATAAGCGGGAGAGCAGCCAGGGGTGCCAACCTGGGCCAGAGCTGCTTTGCTGATGCTGCTCTGTTCTGCGGAAGAAGGTGTTGGCAGGATGGGTCTCACAGAATCTCCTGAGTGGGAACGGACCCACACATTGAGTCCAACTCCTGGCCTTGCACAGGACAAGCCCAAGAGTCCCATCCTGTGCCTGACAGCGTTGTCCAAACTTTCCCTGAACTCAGAGGCTGACTCCAGAAGCATCTGGCAAAGCTCCACAGGTTTTGTGAGCTCCACATGCCCCCCAGAGTGGTCCTGCAGGCCATGAGCTGCTCAGCAGCACCAGCTCAGTGCTTGGAGGAGACACAGGCAGGGCTGCTGCCCCACAGCCCAGGCTGGAGGAGCCCTGGGGACAGCTGAGCCCTGCCACGCTTGGGCAGTGGCGCGCGGGGCTGCTCTGGCTCTGGCCTGCACGTCTGGCAGGTGGAGCAGCAGCCCCTGAACCAGCCCCAGACCCACTCTCGAGCTCCCCACCCTGGGGAGGCCAGCAGGGCACCCAGCCCACCGGGCTCTGCCCGAGGCAGAAAGCGGGCAGGAGCTGCGGGGTGGTCGCCCCGAAGCCACCTGTGAGGGCAAGGGAAGGACACGGGAGGAGCAGGGTCACACCAGCCCTGCACCACAGCAGGGACAGAGGTGCTGCTGTGCTGCTGCCTGCACAGGAGGGGTGGGTGCCTGCATTCCCAAACTCCCCTGGCCACGGCTGTGCCCACACGGACACTCTGCTCCAGCACTGCAGGCAGGGAGGGTGCTGATGTTGCTGGGAATGCTGCACAGGCTCTGGATGGGAGGGAGCGAGATGGGAGAGGGGATGGGAAGGCAGCTGCTGGTGGATTTTTGGATGCTGATGACCACGGCCTGTGGAAGCTTCAGAGCAGCAGCACAGCCAGAGGGGGAGGGGAAGCAGCACACGAGCTGTCCTGAAGCAGACCCACTTTCTTTGGCACCAGCTTGGCTTTCTTGCAAAACAGCAGCTGTGCTTTCACTTCTGGGTCACAGATAAGCATCGCTCTCAGAGGCTTGTGGAGGCTTCAGGCCCTGCACCACAGACAGCTCACACACAGCACACGGGTTCAGCAGGCAGGTTTGGGCTCCATGGACACGGCCCTGCGAGTGCTGAGAGCGAGGATCAGGGGTGGGTCTGGCCTGGGCAGACCCAGCCTGGCAGAGAGAAGTGCCCCGGGTAAGACAACACCTGTGAGAGGAGGCTATTCCTGCACTGCCTCTTGAATTCCTCATGTGCAGCATAACGAGGATAGCATCCATCTGAGACACTCAGGCCACCAGGGACATCAGCTGGGAAGGGGCATTAACTCCTGAGGTGCTGAGATTGGCTCTAAAGGCATCAGCACCTCCCTAGCCAGGCCCACAGGAGAGGACAGACAGCACCACCAAAGCAAACCAGCCTTGCAGCTGTGGGATCAAGGTTTGGTGTGCACTC
Organism: Atrichornis clamosus; assembly: GCA_013400975.1. Taxonomy (NCBI): domain Eukaryota; kingdom Metazoa; phylum Chordata; class Aves; order Passeriformes; family Menuridae; genus Atrichornis; species Atrichornis clamosus. Next base: position 35,691 of record WBMZ01016501.1, on the reverse strand, counting down.
ACCTCACCTCTCCCACCCTTCTTTGCTCCCTTGACCCCTGGAACATGAGGGGAACGGCCCTGCTGTGTGTGCTCAGTGATGTGCAGCAGCAGCTCTGGGGCTGTGGCAGCACAGACACCGTGGATGGAAAGCCCCAGGGTGTCAGTCCTGCCCACCATGGAGCAAACAACCCCCTCGTCTCGGCCACCAACCCACAGCTGCTCGAGGGAACCCAAAAACAACTCAGTGCTGAGCGGCTGAACCTCCTCTGGCCCTGCAGCACCAGGGAGCAGCAGCACGGGCAGGTCAGCGTGGTGCAAACACAAATACAGGGCACAAAGATCCGGCTGAGTTCATCCACGTGCTGCCAGGACTCCTGGAGGACGCCGGGGGCCATGGGAATCAGCAGAGGCTGCAGGATCCAGGCGTGGCACAGCCCCAGGTGATGTAGAGGCAGAGCTGAGCTCGCTTCAGCCCAGCTCAGCTTGGGCACTGAGGGATCTCTGCCCACTCACAGCAAACACTGCCCTGCTGCTGAGCCAGGGAGCTTAGACTGAGCTCAGCTGAGCCAGCGTGGGGCTTAGCAGTGAACACACATCCTGAGCCACCGCTTGTCTGAGTTGAATAGATGCATTCTGAGTCATGGCCAAAAAACTAAAATCTGGCTTAATGTAGAATCACAGAATGTCCTGAGCTGGGAGAGACCCACAAGGATCATCCAGCCCAGCTCCTGGCCCTGCACAGACACCCCAACAATCCCACCCTGTGCATCCCTGGGAGCATTGTCCAAAGGCTCCTGGAGCTCTGGCAGCCTTGGGGCCGTGCCCACTCCCTGGGGAGCCTGGTCAGTGCCCAGCACCCGCTGTGGGAAGAACCTTTCCCTGATATCCCACCCAAACCGCCCCTGGCACAGCTCCAGCCGTTCCCTCAGGTAAGACTCCAGCTGGCCAAGCTTTGAGCAAGCTCCAAACCCAGGTGTCCAGAGCTGGCCCTCCCTGCAGTGATGAAAACTGAAGTTCACCAACTCCTGAGCAATTACATTTCCCCTTCAAAAAAAAAAAAGATAAGAAAATTGCATCAACCTCTATCTGAGCAACCATGGCAACTTGTTAAAATAGGTCAAGATGTGGGGGCAGATAAGGCGGCTCTGAGAGGCTGCTCGGAGCTGGGTGAAGAACACATCAAACGCAAACGCAGCTTCCGCCAAAATGCACCTTCTCACCCCGAAACGCGCCTCGCGGGGAGATACCATCAGAGGAGTGCTGGGGCCAGCTCCCCGGGCACCACAGAAACAGGCCCTGCTACCAAAACCTGCACAGGACTGTCAGGTCCTTAAAGGCAGCACAGAACGCCCTGGGGATGAAGGATGTGATGTCCCGGCCTCGCCCTTCCAGGTCGGAGCAGGGCACGCCAGGAAGGGCCTGGAGGGTGCTGGGTGTGTCCTCAGGGAATCACCTGAGCGGGAAATGCAACCCCGGGGTCTTGGGACCCTGGGCTGGCAAACCCCTGCTCTGCTCCTTGGGAGGCTCCATCTCCTCACCAGAGGCACGAGCAGAGCCCAGACTCAGAGTTCCTCTGCTCTGGCTGCCAGACAGCGCTTCCTCCCCCGAGTACAGGAAAAGCAACGCAGAGCAAAGCAAAAACCTCACAGTTCTGCCTGAGTCCCCACCCCGAGCTCAGCTGGCCCAGGCCAGGCCTCCAGCACTTCTCAGTGGGCAGCTGAGTGGATTTGTTGTGCACTAACACAGAGCAGTGAGGAGGGTGCCCGGTTCTCCTCCAGTGTGAAACCCAACACGTTCTGCTCGCTCTCCCCAGGACCTGCGTGCACAAGAACCCAACTTCTGCTCCCTTGGCATGAAAAACACACAGAGCTGAAGGCTGGGGGCTTTAAATGGGCTCAGAGGACATGTCTGGAGACACTGCCTGCAAAGATCACCTGTCCAGAGACCATTCCCAATGGGGAAAGCAGACTCTGGTGGCTTGAGGACTGAATATTAGCAGCCTTCAGAGCGAGCAAACAGTGCTCCAGCTCAAGGATTTCCAGGTGATTCTGGATTTTCCTCTCCACATTTAAAGTCTCTCAAGTAAGCAATGCAAAAATAAATAAGAAATCAGGCGTTCCCACTTATTGATCACACCAAAGTGCCTGGGCCAAGGGATTGTCTTCCCTGCTCCAAACGGGGCTGGGAATGAGGCGAGGGAAAATGTTCCGCAGTGCGAAGCGATTGGAATTGTGCTCTGGCATTGCACGAACCCAAGTCTCCCCATCCTGAAGGCACCACTCCAAGGACAGCCTTTGGGGTGCTAATATTCCTTGGAAAAACACAGGGCCCAGCCACTGACTTCAGCTCCTTGCCTCTCTACGGGGGTGGTTCTTCCCCACTCCTTTCCATGAGTTACAGCACACGTGGAGGGAAACATTCAGCTTGGAAAATAAAGCTGCTAGTTTTGACAGCACCTCCGTGCCTCAGTTTCCCCAGCTGTTAAAATGCATCCAAGGCTCCTGCCCAGGCACTGGGAACCAGAAGCACTTCCATGTGCCATAGGGAAAGGCACTGTCAGGAGAAGACAGGAATAAAACCAGCAAGTTGTGCTCACTGGGCTCTTTCCTCTGGAACATCGATTTTCATGGCACCGCAGAGCATGAGACCCTGGGTCATGGTCCTCCCTGCCTCTCCCCACCACATTCCCAAGCACAAATCCATTCAGGAATAGCAGAGCACACATATTTTGTATGGACTTGGTACAGCCTTGTTAAGCTGAGCTCTCTTTTTAACTAAAGCTACAGCAACAAACCACTTCCTTTTTTACACTCCTAAAACGATCTCCCCACCTTTCCTCCCTTCTGCACCTCTCCCCACCTTCAGCAGAGCTCGGAGATGAGCTGTGCGTGGGAGGGGGCTCAGGGACAGTCACACCTCAGGATCTGAACCTGTTGATGATCTTTATCTGCACAAACCCTCTCCACCAGCTGCTCCCAGCTGGGCCAGGGCAGATCAGAATGCACAGGGTGAGGGGAGCTGGCAGGAGGCTGCCCTGGGAGTTTTCCTTAGAGCACCGGGAAAAGACATGGCACGGAAGGGCTGGAAAGGATTAGCTCAGCTTTAGCTGGAAGTCCCATCCCACCAAGTTTCTCTCCGTGGAGATGCCAGATTGCTGAAGGGCTGTCATATAAAAAGTCAGAGTTTCCGTGGCCTATCACCTTCTCATCTCTCCCAGTGCAGGGAATGGAAAATGTCTGGGATGGCTTTGGCAGAGTCCCACCCCTGCCTCACACCAAGGTACGGAGCAAAGCGAGGGTCTCCCCCGTGCCAGAGGGGAGCGGATCCGTTCCCATCCCACACAGCACTGCTGGAGCTGCAGCTGCTCCTGCCCCAGGGGGAAACCACAACCAAGAGGCCAAGATGTCACCGGGCAGAGTCACAGGGCACTGCGGGCTCTGCACCACCTCGTGCTCCAGGAACTCAGCCAGAGCCCAGCTCCTGCAGAGCCAGCCCTGGAACACACGGCATCGAGTGCCCAGCCAGGTGTGGGACGCTGCAGGAGATGCAGCCCCGGGGTGCCCCATGTGCGTGACACCCCACAGCCCTCCCTGCCAGCCCCTGCAGCAGCCACACAGACTGGGGCAGCCCAGAGAGCCCCGAGGCAGTGCCCTCCCGTGACGGGGGGGCTCTCCCCGAGCTGCTCAGCACAGGGTGGGTTTCCCAAGGATTGGGGCCCTACCTGTGTATCCAGCCAGGGCAGCAGCAGGAATGACAGGCTTGTCCTTGTTCATGTCGGCCCGGTCTCGCACATAGTCCTTGAAGGTGCCCTTGGGCTTGTGGCTGGGCAGGGTGGCCGGGTAGTCCTCAGAGTCGAAGCTGTCGTAGGAGGGGACGCGCTGCAGGCTCTGGAAGGAGGACTGGCTGCTCCAGGACTGCGTCAGGCGGTCGCAGCTGTCGTAGCTCTCTATGCTCTCGAAGGAGTCCTGACCTCCCAGCTTACCTGAGAGGAGCAAGAGCAGCTGAGGTGGGCCTGGCCAGCACAGGATGCTTCACCTGCCCGCTGGGAAACCAGGCAGCTGATGCTGTCCCGTTGCATTCCCTTTCCAAAGGAAGCACAGCCTGGACCTGGGATGCTTTTGTCTCTGTCATTCAGAGCAGGGCTGAGCCCTGGAAAACTTCAGGCAGAAGAGCAAGGCAGAGAGAGACAGGGGGAAAACTCCAAATCCAGCCTCTCTACCCAAGACTGATACCCCGGGCTGACTGGAAATGGTCCTGTTTCCAAAAGGCAATGCCAGAGAAATAATTCACTTCAAGGCTGAGTTCAGAAGCCTAAACATGGGCAGTCCAGGACCTCTTTATTCAGACGGTGGGGAGGCCCTGGCACAGGGTGCCCAGAGAAGCTGTGGCTGCCCCATCCCTGGAAGTGTCCAAGGCCAGGTTGGACGGGGCTTGGAGCACCCTGGGACAGTGGAAGGTGTCCCTGCCCATGGCAGGGGGTGGAACCAACTTTAAGGTCCCTTCCAACCCAACCTTTCCATGAGTCTCTGATTTCTATGATTCTCTTGCTGCTGAAGGATGTGGGGGTCTCCCATAAACCCGCCGTTCCATCTGCCAGCCCCACACAAACACTGCTCAGGCACACGCGGCTTCTTGACTTCTGATGTTTCCTCCAAAACTACACGGCAGCCTTTTCTTGCCGTATGTTCCAACCAGCTCCCACCCCCAAATCCCCAAAGAGCAGCAGATTTGATGGAGGAGGAGAGCAAATGGCTGAGAGCTCCAACAGTTCTTTTTCCAGTTCTGGTAAGGTGAGCACAGCTGGGTTGTATCAAAGTTACTCTCTGGGGTATTTTTAGTAGAAACCAGAATATGAGAGGCCAGATCCTCAGCAGTGCTGATTTACACCCACCAGAGCCAGCCAGGGCACCCTCTGTCCTCAAAGCAGAGCTAAAAAAGGCCCCAAAGAACAAACTGAAATTGCTCCCTCTGATCTCCCTTACGCTGCTGATTGCTCAACATCTTCCCTGACAAACTCCAAGCGTAACAGGATCATTCAAGTTCACTAATTTCCCAAACCCAGCTAAAAACAGCTGCTGGGATTGTGCAAGAGCTCCTGGAGAAATTTCCATTGGCAGAGCTACCCGCAGCCTGGGCCCAGAGAGTAATTCCCAGGGGAAGGGGAACGTGGAAGGACGCTGGCACACTCTCCCAAATATTTTGTGTTGTAGTTTCAAGAGCACTTGCTGTGAAAAGACTCAACTACTGCAGGCTCTGCCCTGACTGCTGGCCTGGAATCCTTGGAAGTTTGGATCCACAGGCCTGATTCTGCTGGTACATCCGTGTTTCGAACTCTTTCTTTTAGTTTCTTGAGGATTTCACACTCCAGTCCTTTCCTGAATCCTGCTAAGGTGAAAACAGCTCTGCTGTGTGTGTACATTAATTGGCATAACCAATTCCCTGAGTCCTGCAGCACAAGCTCGTTCCAAACAGGAATTAAAAACCTGACAGAGATGTGATTTGTGTCAATGCATTGGAAATACACCTAAATTCTACCTAACTGGAAAAGTCACGCCTTGCACTTACGCAGGAGAGGCTCAAAAGGGTCTGGCAGCTCCACTTCCCAACCTCGCTGACAAGGCAGAGGGAAACAACTCCCATGCGACCCTAAAATTTCCTCCTAAAGCCCCCTGAGAAGGCAACTGCCTGGAAAACCCTCCCCCTGAGGTGTTGCTGAAGGCTTGACTTTGCGTCAGGCTGACCTTGCAGGACAGTGGAAGGTAAAGAAGGACATAAGCAGAAATTAACTGGGCCCTGCTTTATATTAGGGCTTTCCCCCTGCTCTGGGAGGATTTCTGCCACCCAGAGGCCCCTCCATGGCTGAAATGTGACATCAGTGTGAGCACAGCCTGCTGCAAGCAGCGTTCAAGTCTCTGCCAACAGGACTGAGGGCTCTTTCTTCCCTCCCCTTGAACCCATTTTTGGGTTTGCCACTGAGAACAGGCTCGAGGTCCCATTGCAAAAGCCTTCCTGAACCATTGCATTTCCAGCAGAGTGATGAAATCACCTGTGTCAAAGAAAAGGTCAAGAAAAGGGAAAGGCACTGCTGAAATTTAGGCGGAAAAAACAACCCAAAAAGAGAAGTTTGCCCAGAATTAAAACCCTGCTGCCCTTCTGGCTCAGGTCACCTCTCTCAGAAGTTACAAATAATAACTTCCCTGTAGTCAGCTCTCCCAGCTTGGAAAAAGAATGAGAAACACAAAATGAGCTGCACTGAGCTGGGCACGTGTGAGGCAGACCCGGAAAGCAGCTCTGGCTTTCCCGGGAAGGCAGCACATCCTGAGCCCTCTGGATAACTGGGTTTGACTGCTCCACATCAAACCTGGCTCACAGCAACACGTCACCATAATGAATTCTAGGCCTGGGACACCTGCATTCTATTCAGGGAGGATGGCAGGCAGGTCACATCTCTTCCTCAGGTTCCCTGCCTGGAATCAGGAGATAATGATCCCCTTTGGAAGTGACTTTGAGCTCTGTGGATTAAACTTTTGCTGTGGATAGAGGCTGAGCCACATGCCCAGCCTCACACCGCTGATGTGACTACAGAGCACTCAGGCATCTGGGCCCCACGTCTTCCCAAGTTAATCACATTAATTGGGAAGGTATTTGGGCTCAGAGCCTCCAAAGTGTTTAGGTGTTTAAAACCCGTCCTCTCAAACAGGAATCTTGTACCTATAACTCAATTGTAGCAGGAGGATTCAGGGTCCTTCAGCCCCTGCCAGCTGCACGTCCTGACAAAGCTCAGGGCTTGGCTTCAGCACAATATTTCAAACAAGCAGCCCTCAAAATCCCTGGAGATAATGGATAAAGACTTTGGATTACAGAATGCAAAACTCTTCAGAGCCCTGCACAGTAATTCCTGATCAGAACTTGTGAAGAATCTGTGGGGCTTTGCCTGGTCTCCTAAAAAAGGGGATTTATACAAGCACCCTGCAGTTTGTCCTCCCTGATAACATGAATGCTTATTTCAATTTCACTCAGGTTTGACATCAAAGCACAGCCTCAGAAACACCACGGTTTTGCAGATGTTGTAAAAACAGGCAGAGGGTGAGAGGAAAGAAAGAAAAGACCTTCCTCAGGTTTTCCCTGGAGAGGATGGCAGGGAGGGCTCCAATCCACCAGAGACTCCAAGCCCATAAAAGCCCCGTGTTGGGAAAGGGCTGTGCCAGCACTGCCCGGCTCCCTGGTGACCTGGGTGTGCCCGGAGCACATTCCCGCAGCGGGGAAGGGGACGACGGCAGGAATCCAAGCAAATCCCAGCAAATCCCGCGTTGCAGCCCAGCCTTACCTCGGCTGGCCCGTCCCATGCACATGTTGTCCGGAGTCACCACCTCCTGCTTGATGGAGAAGTAGTCTGTCTGCAGCGAGTCCTGCGCCGGCTCCCGCAGGAGCACCGAGGGATAATCGCTCTCGTACTTGAGGGACAGCAGCTCCTCCGAGCTGATGGGGTGCAGGGTCTGGTAGGACTCGGTGATGAAGCTGGGCTCGGAGAACTCGGAGGGAGGCACGCACTGGGCGTGCTCAATGCCGTAACCTGGGGGCACAACAGGAGCGTCAAACCCCACCCCAAAACGGCTCCAAGGAGCCACCGCATCCCCCAGCCCCTCCAGGCTGCCCCTCGGTGAGAGCTGAGTCAGGCACGGCTCTGGGTAGGGTTCCTAAAGGTACAGAGTTGGGGGCTTAAAACTGCATTTAACTGCTTAAAAATGCAGCAGTTCACAAAATAAAGACACCCCGAAGCATCATCCGTGTGCACTGCACCAGGCTCCTCTCGAGGGAGCTGCCAGAGGGAAAAAGCTGGAAACTCCTGGAGCCTCACCAACGGAGATACAGGGCAAAAATGTTCCACTGTTGGATGTAAAGGATGAGTCACTTCTACAGCCACCTTCCTCGCTGGCAGAGCCTGTAATCCCAAACTGCAGAATCCCAGAGTCCCGGAATGGCTTTGGTTGGGAGGGACCCAAAGCCCATCCAGTCCCACCTCCTGCCATGGGCAGGGACACCTTCCACTATCCCAGGTTGTCCCAAGTCCCATCCAACCTGGCCTGGGACACTTCCAGGGACGGGGCAGCCACAGCTGCTCTGGGCACCCTGTGGGAGGGCCTCACCACCCTCACAGGGAGGAATTTCTCCCTCACACCTGATCTAAACTCTGCTCTTCAGGTCTGTTGGGTTTTTTGCTCGTTCATGAAACACCTCCCAGATTTCCAGTGCACTTAAAGAACACCTTCAAAGCAATGGCAATGGGAAGTGCTGGAGCGCAGATTGGTGATTCATCCCTTTCCTTGTCAGGCTCCCACCTCGCAGTCCAGATTTAAACCTTCTTCCCCCATTCCCTCCCTTTTTAACAAGTTTTTTAAAATTCCCAATCCTAGGTGTGCTGAGGTCACTTCCAAAGTCTGCTGAGCTACAGCTCCCAACAAATAGTGCTTGAAAAAAACAGATTTTGGCACTCAAGGCAGTCACCAAACAGTCCAGATGGCTTCCAAATAAACCCCAAACCCTTGGAAAAACAACAGGACACACTTGGCACGGTGCAGGCCTATTGTGATGGAGACAAATCTCTACTCAGATGTGCTTCCAGGCAGGATAATACTGATAATTGACACTGCTAATTGAGACTTACTAATGAAGTAGTCTGAGGTGTAGCGGGACTCGGGGTATGTCGTGGTCACTCCGTTGGCTGGGTAGGGTTTTACCTCTTCTGCAGAGAGGAAAGGAAGGAAATGTCACACATCCCGAGGCACTCGGTGCTTCACAAGGCTGAACTTCCCAAAACTCCACTCTCCGGGTTACACTGGGATGTTCACAGCGACAGAAATGAACCCAGAGCTGGAATCCCACAGACACCTGAGCCACGTGGGCTCCTCTGGGAATTCTCGCCGCAGGTACGGCCAAATTTAAACAAAACCAACCCAACCCAAACAGCAGCAGCTTTCTCAAGCAGGGCTCCAGGTGGTTCTGAAATCCCAGTTGCGTCACTTCCCTGCTTGCCTCAGTCTTTGTCGCCTGTCATTCTCCTGAGGGTTGCTGATCACACTTCCATGTGTGAGCTCCTGCAAAAACTCACCACACAAGGACAGTCGTTTTCCTGGAAAAAGCCCTATTTTTAGACCAGCAGTAGGTGTGTGCGAGGGAGTGGGCAGCACACACCAAAGGCAGCTAATCCCAAATCCATGCTGATTCCCAGCCTATGCAGCACCTGGCACAGGCAGCACATTCCACGTTCAAACCCGCTCTGTCCCACTGTCCGTGACCCCACTCCTGACACAGACTCCACCATGTAGACGTGGGCAGAAAGCCAAAGCTCAGCCTTTCCATAGGCATAATTCACTGGGAAAGAGCAGCACATCAAAGCACAGATTCTCTGCTTCCCGTTGCTTTTTCCAAGCACTTTGGTGCTCCTGGGCTGCGCTCAATTTGCTTTCCCACGTAAAACCCACGCAGCTCCCACCCTGAGCGGTTTTTCCACGAACACCTGACTCGCTCCACCACGGCACTGTGGGAAGGGATCCTGGCATGGGAGGTTTTCTTTCCTTTACCCAAACACCCCCCTGGCAGCTCTGGCTGTGTCTGTGCCCAGGCTCGGGAGAAGCCGAGTGAAGGTAACTTATGTTTGCTTGAGGAGCCCAATTCTGGCCCTCTCTCCTGGGGATTGCAGGGTGGAAAACATTCCCTAACAAAAGGAGGGTTTGTGCAAACAGAGAGGACTAATGGGAATTGCTCTTCTCCTCTCCCCACGGTGTCTGCCAAGGGGCAGGGGGGTGACCACAGAGCAGGGGAAAACCTTTGGCAGTGCTTACAGTCAAGTGCAGGGCACTGCTGGTAACTGCAGAGGTTATTTTAGGAAGAAATTTGGAAAAATATGCCTGAAAATACCCAAATCCACGCAGAGAAACATCGCCCATCTGCTGCCGTTTTTAAACCCTGAGCAGCCTGTGGTACGTGAGTCACTCGGCGCTCCCGGGGGACGGTGTCAGCCCAGGGGACAGCGGGGTCACCCTGCACGGCCCGGAGGGAGCTCCAGGTACAGCCAAACACTTCGGGGTTAGCTCCCGGCACCAACACCCCCAGGGGTGGCACTGGGGAAGGCGCAGAGACAAGCTGGAGCCCTGGCTGAGCCTGGAGACCCCTGGACCTCCTCCCACCTCACATCCAGGTGCAGAGTGGAGCCCCCATCTCCTCCTGCGTGGGGGCAGACGTGGCAGGGCCAGCTCTGCTCTGTCTGTCCAACAGCAGCACAGCCCAGTCAGGGGTTGGGGATGTGCTCCCAGCACCACGAGCCCCACCACTTACAGGGAACAGAATCCTTGGGGTGAGGCTGCTGATTTCCTGGAAGCTCTTTGTTACTCCCCAAATCCCTCTCGGATACTGCCCTGCTGGGAAATGTGTCCAGAATCCACCAGAGGAGTGCAAGCCCAGCTTGTGCAAGAGTGACAAAGTCACCAGTGAAACCAAAGAGAGAATGGAGATTTCCTGGTTCCCAGGGCTGTGCCACCAGTGTGGAGACACAGAAATGCAGTTTATTCTTTTTCAGCCTTTTGGAAGAAGCTGCAGCAGGCAATGATTTCCATCTTCTTTGTAACAGGTCCTCTCTGTCCCACACCTTTTGTACCATCAAGACTGCAGTGTTTCAACATCCACGTGTACCAGTGCTTATGGAAACGTGATTCCCACTTTGCCATGACTTTACAGCACCAAGCTCATCTCCATGGGTGGGGAATCTGCAGGAAGGAGGTGCAGACCCAGCCCTGGTGCCTCAGTCAGTACCTGCAGCACATCCCATCCCTCTCCAGTGGCTTACAGCCCAAAAATTCGTAGAACTACAGAACCCTTGGATGGGTTGGGTTGGAAAGGACCTTAAAGACCACTTAATTCCAACCCCTGCCAGGGGCAAGGACACCAAGGAAGAAGGGTTGTGGGAAGGTACAAGCAGTGGCTGACTGCAAGGAGAAACTGGGCTGACCACAAGGTTTGGCTTTGTTTGGTTAAACTGCTTGGTGTTGATCCAAGCACTCAACGAAAAATATGCAAAACAATGAGGACAGACCAGATTTAGAGTCCAAGAGCTGGAAAACAGCCTGTCCTGCCCAGAGCTCGGGAAGAGCCCTGTTTGCCTTCTGCAAACCACAGGTAGCAGTAAAATTAGTAATGGGCAATTAACATCCATTTGTCAATGGTTTCCTGGAAGGAATAATTGTGCTCCCCCTCCCCTTCCTGCCACCAGGGTCAGTAGGACAGCACAGGGGACATTCCAGGAAAGCAAAGAGCTCTGCACAGAAAGGAGCTGGGAAAAGAGCCCAGGTGTGCTGCAGCTCCTGCTCCTGGCGCAGGGAAAGGTGTTCAGCTCTTCACCCGCTCCTTAGAAACCATCCCAGTGTCCCTGAGCATCCAGACATGGAAAATCAACACCCAAAATCAATGTGTGTGTCCCCAGTGGCTTCTCCTCCCAAAAATGCCTTTTTTGGGACATGAAAGGAAGCAAAGCAGCTTCCAATTGCCACTGGGAAATTTGGGTGGGATTTTGGCTGTACTCCTGTACCCAGTTCCAGTGCAGGAAATAGTAAAATTCACAACAGGAGCTGAACAGGCTGAGGAAAAACGCTTTGGAAAATCCCACCGTGGATTCCAGGCAGGCAGAGTGTCCCTGCCCACTGTGGATTCCTGCCAAGCAGCCGGCACAAACACTCGGCCTCTTTCAAGCAGTGCCAGGACTTGCATTGCCAGCTAAGGATTGGGATGCCCATTTGGAATCCTACTGAAGAGCTGGGCTTTAGAAGGTGTTTTTCCTGGGAATAAAGCTCAAGGTGAACACCTCTCTGGTCTTTGGAAAGCCCCAAAATCAGGCTGGCCAGGATGGCGTGAATCACCCACCCGGGAGACTGCAGGACTCACCTTTCTGCAAGATCTCCAGGTGTTCCCAAAGGATATCTCCCACAAAGTCAGGCGCTAGCTCCAGGAAGCACTCCTTGCCCAGGGCACAGAGGGCAGCTCCGTTCATGCAGAACTTCTGGAAATCCACCTCCTTCAGGCTGAACTCGTTCACTGCCCACATCACCCAGTCCCGCACGTGCGTCTCCGTCCACTGCTGGGGGTCTGCACAGGGCATCCATTAGTGAGCATCCACCAGCAGATTTCCCAGGAAAACAGGGCACCAACAGTGCTCCAGCTGCACTGCACTAACACAGCCTCATCCCATGGAGACTGGCAGCCCCCTGGCATCAGGGGGTGAGGGAACACCATGCCCAGCTTGCATCAGCCCGATTGTGGACAGATTTCACACAGGGAATGAGCTTTGGATTTGTTTGGGACTTTTAAAAATCCCACCAGTTCTCCGAGCCCCTTCTCCCACCCATTTATCCGATTTTTTTTGGTTTCTCCCTAATACCAGCCTGTGGTAAAGGGGCCCTGCTGCTTCTCCATGTAGTGGAAATGACTTGTCCACACTTTTCCAGCTGAAGCTTCCAAGAAACAAAGCAATGCCCACTGAAGAGCACCCACAGAGGAGGTGGCAGAAGGGGGAATTCTGGGCAGGAGGATACAATCCCTTTGGATCCTTGGTTACTCACTGGGAAACCATGGCTTACCTTTGGGAATTCCCAGCCGCTGCTGCTCCTTGGCAAAGCCGCTGAACGTGGCTTTCAGCGCCTGGGACATCATTTCTTTGCTGCTGGGGGTTAATAAAGGCACATCCGCACATTCCATGTCTGAAAGAAGGAGACAGACATGGCCATGAGCACACAGGACTGGGAAAGACAACAGGGAATGCTGGCCAGGTGACACAGTGCACACGGTCTCCCTGTGATCCCGGAATGTGCTACTGGAGGATGACATCAAAGGCCTTTCCAGACATCAGCCTGCTGAGCTGCAGCATTCCAGGTGTGTCGGGAGGTCTGGAGCCTGGGAGGCGGCTGAGCAGCTCCAGGCACCAAGGAAGGCACACGAGGGTGACCAGAGTTCCACACCAGGGAGAGCAAGAAAAGGGGGAGAAAAGCATCCCTGAATTACAGCCCCATTGTCCCAGTCCACAGAAACACAAGGAGAAAATTAAAGAATCCTAGAAAATTCTTCATCCTAGAAAATTCCTCCCTGTGAGGGTGGGGAGGCCCTGGCACAGGTTGCCCAGAGAAGCTGTGGCTGCCCCATCCCTGGGAGTGTCCAAGGCCAGGTTGGACAGAGTTTGGAGCAACCTGGGATAGGGGAAGGTGTCCCTGCCCCTGGGGAGGATTGGGATGAGCTTTAAGGTCCCTTCCATCCCAAATCATTCTATGATTCCTTGAAAAAGTGAGCTGACAGCAGGCTGAGACAGAATGGAGAACCGGCAGAAACCCATCTGAGGGGGGAAGGAAAACAAAGAGCTGGAAAATCCCGCATTAGCCGGAGTTACGTCAGGCACGGAGCGACTCGGGTGAGTCACGGACAACGCGCAGCCATCCCGAGGGACGGCGGGGCCGAGCCAAGAGCCCGGCCTGGAGTAAATCCTGACGAGGAGCAACCTCTTCCTTTCCTTTTTTTAATCCCTTTTTCTAATTTCTTTGGAAGGAGGCGCATCTTTGAGCCAAAGAGTCTCATAAACAAAAGTAACCATTTGAGGGAAAATGTCTGAATAAAGGTTTGTGCCTTTTTCCTATTAAGTATTCCTGAAAAACATCTTTGATGGAGAAGGAAAGCATTGAACAACCACCATCTCAAAAACTGCACTTGGTTGGCCTCACATGGAAATCCTCCACCCGAGGTTGGTTTAACACTGTAGCCTAGTGGAAATTTTTCCATGAAAACTCAGTGGAAAAATGACAACATGGGCAAAGTCTTTGGTGTTTTCATGAATATCTGGATGCAGACATTGAAAATCAAAGAGTTCTCTGTCTTGTGGAAACTCGGCCACCGTGGTTTTCCATCACTCCAAGTTCGTTAAGCTCTTAATTTAATAAAGCATTACACCTGCAAAATGCTGCTGAGCGCTTCTTCCAGGCAGCCTCGAGTGTATCCCGGATAAAACATGGAGTCAGGGATGGAAACAGTGCTGCAGCCACTGGGAACAGCCAGCCAGTGCAGCAGCGCTGCTTCCCAGTCTGATCCAGCCTGGAATTCCTACTCCACTCAAGTCCTCCACAGCCAAACTCACAGGCATCATTTAAAGGCCAAACAACAAAACACTGGTTTTTTTCCAAGTGGGAATCTGGGGTTGGGTCAATAGAATCAGAGGGCAGTGATGGAGTGACCATCCCTGAAAGTGTTCAAACACCGTGTGGATGTGGCACCTGGGGACCTGGGGGAAGGGTTGGACTCCGTGATGTTGGAGGGCTTTTCCAACCTGGACCATTCTGATTCCACGGATAAACCTCCACGTGCAGCTCTGTAGCACAGGGTGAGGGTGACCACGTTGCAAAGCATCCCCAAAACATCCTCTGGATGCTCCCAACGCAATTCCACTGCCAAGCCAAGGAGAGCAGCTTCTCTGCCTCCACCTCTCAGCCCCAATTCAAAGCCCTGCAAAAATCCCCCCTTCCCTTTGCACTCCTCCAGCCAAGTCCCCAAGGCTCTCCAGGAATGATTTGCAGACTCTTTGCTCAGGTAGGATCAGTAGAATTCCTGACACGGAGTCTCTTGGGACACAATTCCTGCCCTAAGGCCACCACACTGATCCAGGATTGCTGCCACAGTGGCAGGATCAGGACTTTGGAAAGCAAATACCACATCCAAGGGCAATTTGGCAAATGACACTCCATTATTTACTGGATTTGGCTGGAGAGGGCACGGAAAAATGAGCAGCCACCCTCCTTATCTCTGTTCCCCATCTGCTGCCTTGAGATAACACTGGGAGAAAGTGGTTCAGCGCCCCTTTCCCTTCATCCTCATGTTACATTTTAATGCTTTGCTTTCTGTGCTCTGTGGTCACAGGGACCACCCAGGAATCCGCTCCCTCCGCCTGGTTAACGGCACTTCCCCGCTCCCGCCTGCTCTGGGAACATGAGTCACACTGAGGCTGACAAAACGGTTCTAACCCCAAATTTTACACTGAATCACCCGTGAAAACCTGTGTGGAGGTGACGTCCTTAGGCAAGGCACCGAGAGCAGGGTGAAAAATTGTATTTTTATCTCTGCAACAGCAAGCACCCATCCCTGATCCCTCTGTTTTCTCCTGCAGGATCTGTGGGGTTGGGTTTGCACAAACCCAGCAAATCAATTTTTCAGTAGCGGGGGGATAAGGTTTCGGTTTAGTGAGGTGAACGCTGAGCTCTGCACAAACAACATGTCAAAACAGGGAAAACTTAAAAGTGATTCCCAGCCAGAGGTCACCGGAGAAGCAAACAGTCTGTTTCCAAATTAAAAAAAAAAAAAAAAACATGCCAGAAGAGGGTTTCTATTTAAACACCAAAATCAACCCAAATGTGCATTTCAAGGCTTCTTCAAAATATGTTGTGCTCGGCAGGTTTAGCAGTGAAACATCATCTGGTTTGTTCCTGTTAGGCCACAGCCACTTGTTCAAATTTCTTCTGAGGACAAGCCAGCCCCAAAGCCCCGAGCCTGCAAAAACCTGGCTTTGGTCAGCAGTGTCCCAGGCTGTGGAAAACCCACACAGGGAATACTGGATGTGTTTGCAAAGCTCTGCAGACATGTTTGTGGCCAAGGCTTGGCTGTGTGACTTCACAGAGGTGGGGTGGATGGAGAGTTTTCACTCCAAATTCTGCCTCTGCTGGTTTGGTGATACTGGATTTACCTAAATATCGTTTTCTTTGTGTGCAGGGAGCACAAAGGGCTTCACCCAGCCCTGCCTGAGGAGTCCTGGGCAGGCCCAGGAGTTGGGCTCAGTGATCCCTGTGGGCCCCTTCTAACTTGGAATATTCTATAATTCCATCACCTTTGCTGGGTGCAGGGAAATTCCTTCCCACAGAGGCAAATCCAGTCCTGGCGATGTCCTCCAGCCCTTCACCTTCAGTCTGGGATGCCTAAAGGTCAGAGCCAAGCAGAATTTTGGGAACAAAAGCACCAGCCCAGGCTTAGCTCCCTCGGTATCAGCTTTCACTGCCATCTGAAACCTGTTTCCAAGATTTGAATCCAGCCTTGCACAAACAAAACATCTCCCTTTGTGCTGTCCACAGTGCACACGCCTGCACAGGGCCAGGGCCTGAGCCAGCACCGAGCCCAGCTGCTCCACCTAAACCCGGCTTAGGAATGTCAGGGTTTAATCTGAGAAGCAAGCACAGCAGCAGGGCCCAGGCGGCCCAGACTGGGTTTTCTGGCTGGTTTTTACGAGCCCATCAAAGCCTCCTGACACGGCTGCCACGTGCAGTGGCTGCCTGGATGCCACGTCCTCCTCCTGCGCCGACGGAGCCGCCTTTGATTTTCCTGCTGGGAGACCGGGCAGAGTGTCATGGTTTGATTTTTAAATGGTACCAGGAGCTGCAGTTGCCCTGGAAAATTATGTCACCAGCATCTGCAGCATCTGTAGAGCAGAAAAATGGCATTTGCCCCACACGAGGCAGGCAGAGGGAACAGCTTTTATCTGGCCGCAGCTTTCCAAGGCAAGGAGGGATCTGGGGGATCTATGGTTTTACTAAACCAGACTCCTCCAGCTCCCTGACATCCCAGGGAATGGGACTTCAGAAGGACAAGCGGATAAAACACCCTGACATCACTCTGAGTGGGTTTTGTGCTAAAGGGGACCTGCCCAAAGCCCCAAGCCAGGGGGACATGGAGCCTGAGAGAAAACCAGGAACAAGGAGGCCAAGATCACCAAGGTCATCTCCCAGCCGAGTTCCCACTCTGCTCTCACCAGGCTCTCCATGTGTAAACTATTTCCACACATCTGATCTTTTTAAAGGACTCAGATTTACAAACTTTAGGGATTTTGACCTTAAAACACACAAAGCTCCACTGCATGCCAGAGCACTCGCATCTGATTGCACAAGGAAAATAAATGGCAGACAGGGAGAAAAAGATGCTCCCAGCAGAAGGACGGGAGCAAAGTCATTTTTCAGCTGAGTTTCCACTCGGGGTCAGTGACTTCTCCAAGCTCCCCTCGGCCACTCACTTTTTTTTCCATCGAGGCCCCAGAGTGTCCTTGTCTGGTGTCTCACCCAGCAGCCTGCTGGAAATGGATGTGGGGAGGGTTGGAGCGGAGCCACCTGACCCCACAGCCAGCTCCTGCCCCTGCTCGGAGGGATGGATGGATGGATGGAGGGATGGATGGATGGATGGATGGAGGCATGGATGGACACCAAGGTCAGAAACCCAAGGTCTTCTCAGCCTCCCCTTCCCAGGCCTGGAGCACACTGATATCATAGAGATTCCAGGCCTATGGAAGGCTTGGCAGAGGCACAGGGACAAGGGGGAATGGCTTTCAAACAAGACAGGGTAGATTTAGATCAGATTTTAGGAAGAAATTGTTCCCTGTGAGGGTGGGGAGGCCCTGGCACAGGTTCCCAGAGAAGCTGTGGCTGCCCCGTCCCTGGAAGTGTCCCAGGCCAGGTTGGACGGGGCTTGGGGCAACCTGGGATAGTGGAAGGTGTCCCTGCCCAGGGCAGGGGTGGCACTGGAGGAGCTTTAAGGTCCCTTCCCACCCAACCCACCCCATGATCCCATTACTATATTGGTTCCAAACGAGATCATTTGCAGGAACTGTGCATCCAAGGGCTCCATGAATTTGTGCCTGTCTCCCTCAAAAAAACTCATTCCTTGAGCCCTGAGCCAGCTGAGATCCTCCTTGAGCCCCCGTCTCACCCTCTGGAGCTGCCCACAGGATGTCCCCCCACTGCTGGATGATGATGGAGCAGGAGTTTCCCAGAGGCTCTGCAAGGGGTGTCACGGATTTGCTCTCCCACCCTCTTCCCATGTGAGTCCATGGCCACCGAGCCCACCACTCCCCTCTCCAGCCCACACCAAGCTCATCTCCCTGCCGCGCCGAGCCCCCCTCTATCCCAGCCTTCCCCAGGATCCAGAGCTGGGGGAAGCTGCAGCACAGATTTCCCAACGTGCCCCAG
The DNA here is from genome assembly GCA_013400975.1 of Atrichornis clamosus. NCBI lineage: Eukaryota > Metazoa > Chordata > Aves > Passeriformes > Menuridae > Atrichornis > Atrichornis clamosus. The sequence goes on along the minus strand of WBMZ01016501.1, from coordinate 17,687 downwards.
CTGGGAGGGTTCAGCAGCCGAGGAACCTTTCTCAGGATCAGAGGAGAGGGGGGCCGGGAGCCGGGACCCTTCCCACGCTCCCCGACGAGGCCGCCCGGGCCCCGTGGAGCCACCACGTCCCCGTGTCCCCAGCTCAGGTTTCCCCCCAGCAGCAGCACCTCCAGCCCCTCGGGCAGCTTGGCCTTCCCCAGGTGCCCCCCGCTCTGGAGCAGGGACACGCGGGCAAACAACCCCGCCGGAGCCCCCTGTTATTTAGGCAGGATTAGGCAAAAATTTGTGTGCACTTTTGAACTGTTTTCACAAGCGTTGCCTCTCACTCCCACGCAGGAAGCAGGAGAGGAGCCGGCCTGTTCCAATTAGGGCTCCTCGGACCGAAAGGGCAGCGAGATTCGAGGGGGGGAACGGGAAAGTGGGACAGAAAGCTGGAAAAAAGGGACCAGAGGGAAATCTGGGTGGGGAGCAGGGGTGAGCACAGGGAGAGGTGTTTGCTGGGGATGTGGGGATGAGATGGGAGGAGACAGGGGGACATTTGGTTCCCCTTCCTGCAGCAACTCGCCAGAGACCAACCCCGCTTCCCTCTGCAAGAACGGCACAAAAGGCGCAGACATTTGCTATTTTAATTTAAAATAAATATATTTCTTAAAAAAAAAAAAAGAAAAAGAAAAATAAGTCTTTTTTTCCTCCTTCAAGCAGTGAAAAATAAATACTCTGAGATGAAAGCTGGGCTTCAAGAGAAAAACAAGAGAGGAAACCGAAAGCCCACACTGCTTAGCGCTGCAAAAAGCCCAACAAAGCCGGCTTTTTTCCGGCCTTCAGCAGCTTTCTTATGGAGATGTGGTGTGTCATGGGGGCCAGCTCTTCCCCTAAAAATGGGCCTGAAGACTGTCCTCCCTAAATGCAAATTAAAGCATTTCTTCCCAAGTTCGGACTCTCAGCCCTTGGAGCATCTGGGTGGAAGGTTCATCTGGGGGTGAGGTGTTGGATGCTCTGCTCGGCCTCAGGCTTTGGGGTTCAGCCCTGGGTACCACGGACACACCTGGTTTGGGTGCAAGGTGGGTGCCTGGGGAGACATCTCCATGAGGAAACCTGGACATGGAGCAGCCCTAAGGTGAGGGGAATGGATTTGGCTCTGGGGATCTGGTGGCTGGAGAGGAAAGGCACAGGGAGAGGATGCTGCAGCCACCATCAGTCACAGCCTGCCCTGCTCAGGCTGCTTCTCCTCCCTCTCTCTCCCTGCTTTCTAATGTGGGTGTTGGATGGCAATTCTGGGAAAGCAGCATCCCTAAGAGTCCCAGGAGCTTTCAGGGGAACAGCCTGATGGTCAGCTCGCTCCATCCTCCCCAGCTTTTGTGGGAGAGAGGAGGGAATGAAGTGCTGGAGAAAGCCCAGGGCTGAAGCTGAGCAAAACCACAGCCCTTGAGTCAATGGGAAAGCTCCCCCAGCTCAACAGGGACAGGGCTATGGCTCCTCTTCCTGCAGCAGCTCCAGAGCTTCCCTCGGCTGGGGATTCACTCCATCCTGCCCATTTCAGCTGCTGCAAGGAGCACAGATGGATAAAGCCACCCCTGAGGTTGGGGAACGTGGCCACAGTTTAACAGCGCTCGTCAGAACCATCAAAGCAGTCAGAAACAAGATTGTTCATCAAGAAAATTCCATCGCTGTTGTCCAGGGAAGCTGTGGCTGCCCCATCCCTGGAAGTGTTCAGGGCCACGTTGGACAGGGCTTGGAGCAACCTGGGGTAGTGGAAGGTGCCCATGAAACGAGATGAGCTTTAAGGTTCCTTCCAACCCCAACCATCTGAGGGTCCCAAGATGAGATGAGACAAGGCCGGGGTGGTTTAGCTCCAGCACCACCATTAGCTCAGCTCAGGACCCTCCCACGCTGGCAAACACCCTTCAATCAGATCTGAACGGCTTCTGAAGTCACTTTACATTTAGCAGCATCACAACTAAAAACTTCCACAAGCCTTTTCTGGACCCACTGGCCTGATGGCAGAGCCAGGGTTAATTAAATCCCTGCGGAGAATCCCGGTTGGAGACAGCCAGGCCAGGAGGCTGCAGGAACTCAGAGCCAGCCAGGAACAACCTCCACCTGCCCAAACCCTCCTGTGCCCAAATCCCTCCTGCTCGGGAGTCAAAGCCTCTCCCTGCAGCCGTCAAGCCCTTAACGCCCTCCACCCTCCCGCTTTCCCAAAGGAATATCAGAGAGACGCGTCCCTCTGGAGCCAGGATTAGCACCTCACTTTCAGGCTGGTTTGGCCGGGATCGCTCCTCAGCAGGGCCGGGAGGACACTCCCAGCCTGGCGCAAACCTGCAGCCACGCTTCCCCCGGGATAATCGCCCTAATCCCTGCTAACCGCGCTGCTAAAGAGCTCTAATCCCCGGGCACGGGCACACACGCGCTCCCGGAGCTTGGAAAAGCCTGTAATGGACACCCAGCCCGGCTGGAAGGAGGTCAAGTGTGAGCAGCGAGTCCAGGTCATGCCCGTGTCGCTGCTCCACCTCCGGGAGCTGCTCCTTTTCCACCTAACCCGGCTCCTCACACCGCACAAAGCTCGGATTGCTCCACAGCAGTGGGGGAAAAAAGGGAAAAAAGCCCTGCGAAGCCCCAGCGATCGGCACCAAACAGGCAGATATTCATGTGCTGCTGGCACAGCGCCCGGGGCATTCACATGGCTCACGCCTGGGACCAGAAGCCTCTTGAAATTCCTCGCTCTCCCCGGGCTGGGCCGGGAGCCCTCAGTCCCAGCCGTGCCCCTGGAGGCTTCCAGGGCTGCAGGAGCTCAGCCTGAGCCCTCCCAGAGCAATGCCACGGCTGAGCTCCAGCACTCAGGGAGGACGCAGTGCTCCGGGTCATCCACACCCGGCGCTCCCCACCATCTGTGAGAGCTCACGTTTCCTTCCAGCCAAGTTAAAACCAGGAATTCTGCTGTTCTCTCCTCAAGTCTCTAGCTGATGATGCCATTTCTGGCATCTTCGATGAAGAAGGGATAGCACTGGAGGATTTGTCCCAAGAGAAGGATAAACCCATTCCAGAACCCTGACATGGATTTTTCCTGGGCTGCAGAAGCACCCACAAGATGCCTGCAAGGCACTCCTGTGATCACACCCGGAGCATTTCCCCATCCAAACAAACCCTCACACTCTTCTCCAGATATTCATCTCCCTCTCCTTCATCATCCAGGAATAGGGACAGACACAAAGGGGATTCAGCTCCAACACCTCCAGCTGCTGCTTCGGGCTGGGGCTGCCAAAGCACGCGCCAGAGTGTCCCAGCAGGGGAGAGCAGGGATGGTGCACGGCCAGGTTGGGGATAATTGGCAGAACATCGTGCGAGGAAGATGCTGTCGGGATCGGAAGTGTGAAAAGGGAAGGCTGAGAGCTCTTGGCAGAGCGGTCTCCTCGCAGCAGGAGAAGGGCCAAGGAACCTTCACTCAAGCTGAGCTCTTTCATCACCCCACAAAGAGATCCCAGCCCCTCCAAGCCGGCTCAAACACACCTGAAGAACGAGCTGTGCCAACACATCCTGTGAGCAGCCACGCATGACCTCACAGCTCGGGATGTTTGCATCCCACAATCCTGATGATCTATGTGCAATGAGTCCATGCCCTGAATAAAAACCCCATTATTTGTGCTGCCCATCACCAGGACACACCACATTTGTGATGTAGATGGACTCCAGAGACATCCCAGCTGCTGGGAAATCACTGGTCCTAAAAAGGAGCCTCAATTATCCTTGCCTTGGGAAGGGATTAGACATGGAGATGCTGAGCCAAATGCCTCCAATCTGTCCGTCCCAAGGAATTCCCCAACCTTCTCTTGATTTTCCTGCACAGACTGATCTCTCTGTGTCCTGGCCTCAGCCCCTGCCCCCAGGGCCCGTCACGCCAGACACGAGGGCACCACATGGCAGGGCAGTGAGCAGTGCCCTGGAGCTGGGATGATTTCAACCCCCCAGATATGTCCGTCCACATCAAAGCCTCTCTGCTCCACTCACCAGCTCCCATTCATTCACCAGGAATGTTTGATAGAGCTGGAAGGGCTGGGGGAGCCGTGGAGAGGCATTGGTGGTGTCCATACAGTGCCTGCCGGTGGAAGGTGCCCAGAGATATTCCTACAGCGTTCCTCATCCCAGAACATCTCCGTGTGATGCTGGCAGCAGGAAGGCAGGGATACTCCGAGGGCATTCCCCAAGCCCAGAACACCTCGGTGTGACGCCGGCAGAGGAGGGCGGTGATGCAGACGGGATCGGAGGATGACGAGGAGGGGAGGCTCGGCAGCTCCGGGCCACCTCCGCGCCCTGCCCCGGGCGGCGGGCGCTGGGCGAGCCTTGCACCGCTCGGCAGCTGCAGATTCCTGCCCGTCACACCCCCTCCTCCGCAGCCTTCCCGGCCACCCCTTCCCCGCGGGGCAATGCCAGCCAGCCAGCCCAGCCGATTGCTCAATGGGAGGGGCAAGTCCCAGCGCATCGCATCCCGCGTGGATTGCAGAGGGATCACGGCTGCCTCACCCACAGAAAGCCCTTTCCCTGATGCCGGGCTTTGACAGCCTCTTTTTTTTTTAACACGCATCTGGGAGCGCCTGGGCTCTGCCCAGGAGGCGCAGGCAGCGCTCCACGAGCATGTGCGGAGGAGGAGGAAGAGGAGAAGCAAGAGCTTCACCCTGCCCTCACCTGGTGACCATCACCCCCCCGTGTCCCCCCCTCGTCCTTCTGTGCCCAGGGAACTGTCACAGCACACGAGGACTCCAGGTCTGCCCTCCCTTATCAGCCCGAGCTGTCCCGCTGCCAGCCGCAGTTTCCAAAGGCGGAGAGGAAAGATTAGGGTATTTAGCTTTGAAATCAAACAAATAATTGCACAGGCTTTTTGCAAACAGATCAGGGTTGGGAGGTCAGAGAGCAGCTGGTAAATCTCAGCACTGTTTGCTCTGCCTACATAATATTAGACCCAGGATAATCAATCATTTTAATCAACAATATTATTTATAACTCTTCAGAGCAAACAGTCACCTCTGCTGGCAGCTGCCAAGAGATGGCAGGTAGTGATCCACACGCCTCCAGTTCCCCTGTGCTGGTTATGCATTGACTCCTTTGCATCCCTGGATTTACTCCCTTGAAGATTTGCACTCACAAGAGCCTTGACCCCTCCTGTCCGGGGGTGTCCCTCACCGGGGCTCACAAACACACACAGCAGCCCCTCTGCAGCCAAAAGCCAACCCAGGGCAGCTCCCGGCAGGCACTGCACGCTCCAAGAGCCTTCCCGAGCTGCACCTCCCAGCCCAGCAGCATCCCACAGGAGGGGAGGGAGACCCAGGCGAACAGGAGAGGGAAGAGATGCTCCCTTGCTTGCCCGCCTGAGCCAGCCCCATCTCCCCGGGCAGCCCTCGGGGCGGTGACTCCGCTGCTGACACCAAATGACACCTCCAGGGGCACCACTCGTGTCCCACACACTGCACATTCCCTCTCCCAGCCGCGGGACAGGCTCAGCACAGCAGCAAATGATGCCAGCAGCCACAACAGGAGCGTTTTCCTGGCTGGGCTGGAAGCTGTGCAAGCCAAGGGATCGCTGTGGAGAGGAAAACCAGGGTCAGCTTCCCATCTGAGACCAGGAGGGAACGAGGGACAAGGCCATCCCTGCATTCTCCTGCCAGCCCAGCACCATTTTACCTCCCTGTCCCCTGCCAGGAAGGGGCCTGGAAGAAACCTGGGAACCAAAGCTCTCCAGCCCACGCCAGCGAGAGTGCCTCAAAAACAGCCATGCCAAACCAATTCCATTTCACAACTTCCCAGGAACAATTCTCCTGGTATTATTAATTTTTAGGCAGACAAGAAAATGAGCAAAGGGGATTTTCCCAGGCACACCAGGAGAGCCCCAAGATTAATCCCATCCCTCCCAGGCCAAGCACAGGGCTCCTGGGCTTTGCCCAGGTGTGTTACACCATGTAACATCCAGGATACCAGTATCCTCAGGCACAGGAGCAGGGGTTTTCCCAGTGGACCCCAGCAAGGCCTTCTTTTCCAGCTCCTACTTCTAGGAAACTTTCCACCAGGGAAGGGACCAGCACAGAGACTGGGCCAAACCAAGCCCTGGGAAGCTGAAGGTGGGAGTGAGCTGGGGACGGCAGCCAAAGATGAACTGGGCTGCCCCATCAGCTCCAGTCATCCCCATCCCAGAGCCAAGGGCTGTCCAGGATGGGGATTATGTCACCTATTGGCCCCAGCCTGGAAGAGCAAAGGGCAGGCAGGGATAAATCCGAGTGGCTGGAGGTGCTCGGATCTGCCCAGAGGAAGCCTGAGCTTGGAAACCTCAGCGAGGGCAGGGGGAGCGAGGCTGAGACACTCCCAGCCCTCGCATCCACCCCGCAGCATCCGGAAGCTATTAAGGAATTACAGCCTCTCTGGCCCCGAGCCCTCCCCGGCAGAAGTGCCTGGGAGCAGATGCTGAAAGGGCTGATTGAATTCGGCTGCTCGGGCCAAGAGGCTGTTCAGGAGGAGACTGAATGGAGGAGGGGGCGTCATTTGGCGACTCGGGAGCTGGGAGCCCTTGCCAGGAACTCCAGGAATCCTCCATCAGCCCTAAAGAGGTTGGAGGAACTTCAGCAGGGATTTGGATGTGTGGTCTGGGGGTGTGAGATGCCCTCGGGAGCTCAGCCCTGAGCTCCTGGTGCTCAGGGGTGAATCCCTCAGTGATCCAAGGCTGGTTCCTCTCCACAGGCATCTTCATCTCCAGCGGCACCGTGGCTGCCGTGTGGGACCAGCCCCATCCCAGGGAGCTGGGATGACCACAGAGTCCAGCCCCAGGAGCTGTGTGATCCCAAGCTTTGATCCCAGCTGAGGGGGAGGCACAGGACCTGTCAGTTCAGGAGCCCTGCCCACCCCTGGGCCTTCCTCCCAGAAAAATGCAGGTTTGCAAAGATCCTTGATTCCCAACCTGGTCTAATCCCACTCCATTCCCAGTGCCCATGGGAAGGCACTGGGCATGGGACCAGACCTCCCAAAGAGCCTGGAGAAAGGGATGGGACTCCAGTGACTCTGGATGGGGAGGAGGTGGGGAAAAAAGACCAGGATGAGAGAAATATACGATGAATAAAAGCCAAAAGGAGGGGGAAAAAAAAAGACAAATATGCTTCGAAAGTCATGCACAGTGCCAACCGTGCTGGAGGTAATGCCAGTGCCTGAGAAAAACACTGATGGGGGAACCACAATTGGCTGGGGATGAAGGAAGGGTTTAAACCCTCCCTGGAAAGGGAAGGAAGAAAAAGGAGGAATGCCCCAAAAACCAACACAGCCCCAAGCGCCGGGCTCCCTGCCCTGGCAAAACAGCTCCAATTCCCCATTCCCAGAGGCCCCTGTGCCATCGCGTATCTCCGAATCCATCCCTGTTTGTCCGAGGCAGAAAGGTCCCGTGAGTCCCCCTGGGATCCCTGGCGGGCTGCCCCGGCTGCCCGAGGTTGGGCAATCGGGAGCCTGGTCAGGCTGTGCCGGAGGGGCCGGCGCGGAGCGCTCCGTGACCGTCAGGGGATCTTTGCGGAGCAATCTTTTCCGAGACAAGTCATGAGATTATTTCTTGCCTGGAATTTGCTCCCGCAGCTCCCATCGGCCCCGGACTGCTGAGTCAAGAGACCGCCGGGGCTGTGCCCTCCAGATGAGTAAATAAATTGCCATGGGGAGTGGGGGGGGCTGGGGGGGCTGGCGCCCGGCGGGGCGCGGGATGGGAGCAGGGAGGGGACCCGATGACTCCCGAGCCTTGAGCTGGGGATGGATCCCGGCTTGGCAGCCGGCGCACGGAGTTAGTCACCAGATTAGCGAGCGCAGCTACACAGGCGGCTTAAAGGCACACCGTCCTCCCCTGCCCTGCCCTTCCTTTTCTCCGGGCTTTTATCCCCCTTCCTCCTCCTTCTTTTATTTTCTAAATTTCTTTAAGTCTAACTTTGGCTTTCAAGGAGTGCCTGGGGCTGGCCGCCAGGAAGCCACGGAAGGCAGCAGCCCTTGAAGATGCCAAAGGGGGCGAGGGTCCAGCCCGGGGGTGACACAGCTCGGGGCAGCCCCTGCTCCCACCGGTCCCTTCCCTCCTCATCCCGCTGTGCCGCTCCCACGGGCAGCCAGGTCACTCTATAGGATCCATATGGCCCCGGCTGCTCCGGCCCGGCTGTTTGGAAGCAGGAATGGTGCGAGTCATCCCGCTCGAAGGCAAACAGGCGCAGGGCCGGGGCCTTTCATGTTCCCGGCTTTGGAGCCAAATTCAAATCTGGAGCCGCTTACAGGGATGGAAAGCAGCCCCAGTGAGGAACGGGCCCGCCGAGCCGCGGCTACCGGGACAGCCCCGAAACCCCACTGCTGACGCTGGAAACGGGAACTTTCCCAGCGTCCTGGCGGCTCCAGCCTTCCCAGAACTCGGGACAGCACTCGGACACCGAGCCCAAATTTCTTGGCAGTCCTTCAAAAGGATGGCGTTGGAAAATGCCACGGGGCCGGGGCACCGCGACGCTGCTCCCAACCTGCCGGGCTCCTCCGCTGCCTGTGGCTGATGCCAGGGATTGAGCAAACGAGTTTTTCCCCATTTCCAGCTGCAGCCGAGGAGGAATTGCGTTGGCTGACCTCATGGAGCAGCCGGAGGGATGGAGCAGTTGGGTAACGTGCCTCGAGCACTTGAAAAGAGAAAGCACTTGGCCTTGCATTTTCAAACCGCTTTTAACAATAATGTGTAAAAAAAGAAGGGAGAAAAAAAAAAAAAAAGACCCAAATTTCACGTGTTCCACTCCATCTTTTTTTAATTTTCCAGTGGAAAAAGCCAGGACTAGTCAGCTTTTGCAAGTTGTTTCTTCGGAGGGTTCAGGTTTCGGTAAACAACTGCTCAAAACTAAAAGGTAAGAAAAAAAATCCCCTTTGGTGCTTCCAGAGCAGTGACCAAAATTCAGTGGCTTTGCACAAACACACGCAAGCACCTATGAAAAAAACTTTCATGTGGGTCAAAAAAGCCACAGTTTGATTCTTGTGATAAAAAGTGCTGACAAGGGGGGAAAACAACAGAAAACAACCCCCAAAGCACTGCCCAGTGTCCAGCTCCAGTTTTTGGGGTCTGCTGGCTGCAGTGGCAGCTTCCCTTCGTCAGCAGTTTTACCCTGCAAGGACATCCCAGGAGAGGCAGCATCCCAGTGGAAACCCCAGCAACCCTCCTCCCGCTGTACCAGGCACTCGGCTCCCGGAGGGATGCTGAGCCAGTCACCTCCCCAGTCACCCAGAACAGCCAGACTGGGAATTCCGGGAAGCAGATGGGTCCAGGCCTGCCTGGTGCTGTGCAGGAGCCAGGGAGGTGCCGTACAGCGGAACACAGACCGTGGAGAACAGGAATGCTGCAAGTAGAGGGAGACCTGGAGCACACGGATGGAGACGCTCCCACCTCCCTGCTGCGGCGGAATGGGGCCACCATGCCTCAGTTTACCTAAAAAACCAGGTCTCATCAGGCCTTTGCTCAACACCTTTTGGGGTCAGAGGCCCCAAAGCATTACAAAAAAAGCTGCAGTTAAAAAAAAAAGCCCAGTCCCAGCGGCTGCTTCTCCTGCACTCCCCACCAGCCATGTGAAGAATGCCTTGGAATCACGTCAAATATTTGAAATGAGATGGGGGGAGAGGGGGCACAGCGAGGGGAGAGGGGGGAGCTTTTGACTCAGTGTCTGGCTTCTTTCATCAATCCCACATTCCTGCTCATGCCATCACCCTCCGGGAAAGTGCGACAACCTACAGAATCCATGTGGAGCCAATTTAAAATCCCCTCCGCGTAAGAAAATGCATTTTGTTCATTAACAAGCCCTGAATGCTCAGCTGGGTTGAGGAGGCAGCCTGAAGCTCCACGGCCATCCCAGAAATATGGGATTCAGTGGGAAGATATCCTACACACAGCCCCACCCCAGAGGAGAGCAGTGCTCCCTGCACACCCTCCCAGGACATTTGTTCCACCATAAATAACACCGGCTTTCCTGCACCAGCCACCTGAGCTGGAGGTCTCTGCCTCTCCTGGCTTTACAGGAAAAGTTTAAACAAGATTTAAAAAGCTGGAAAGCAGGGAATAGCTGGAGCAGGGATTGCTGTTGTGCCCAGCACCAACCGGGAGATGATGGGGATGGGAATTACAGCCCCAGAGCCCAGCTCAGACCCAGACAGAGCCCTGTGATTTTGCACATCCCAATCCACAACTGGGGCTGTCACAATGACTTCAATCCTCATTCCCAAACCAGAGGGAGCCACAGAAACGAGGGGATTTTCCTCTCTGGGAAAGCGAGCTGCTAGTTCTTGGTGCATTTGGAATATTTTTCTGGCAGGTTATATTTATCCACAGGCTGTGGCTACAGGAACCAGATGTGGGGCTGGCCGGCTGTGCTGCACCAGCATCCTGCTTTCCTGCAAACACCAGGCCCACCTGCCCTGCCCAGAGCTGGACACGGCATGGAGGGAGCCAGGAAATTGTGCAACGTCAGCAAGGCCAGCGGAGGGGACAGGGAAAAACGTGTCACCTGCCTGGTCCTGCACGGGGGACATTGCCCCGATGGCCTGATGCTGTTCAGGGGGCAGAGGAGCAAACCGGGTCTCGGATGTTTGCCGGCTGAGTAGAAAAATCCCCAAAACCTCAACACAAAAATGTGCAGTTTCATCTCAACAGTTCAGGAAGAGACACGGGTGAGAGGGTGGGGTCTGTCCCCATCCAGGGCTGCTCTGAGCCCCCCAGCCCTCCGGAGGAGGACGGAGCACCTTGGAGCAGTTCTGATACAGGCACCGAGGGCTCTGCCTTAGCTCAGCACAGCCTCGCAGGGGCTCAGGCTCTGCCCCAACACCTGCAGCCTGTGAACGGCTCCGGGGGCGGCTGCGGGAGCCACCAGGGCGGAGCCTTTTCACCAAACTACAAACTGAAACCAACGTGGAAGGGTTGGGCAGGGCCCTGAGCAACCTGCGACAGTGGAAGGGGTCCCTGCCCATGGCAGGGGGTGGGATGAGATGGGCTTTAAGGTCCCTTCCAACCCAAACCATTCTGCGATTCTGGGCTTTATTCCTTTTTTTGCCATTTCCCTGGCCTCCAGCTCGGCCTCCACCCCAGACCGTGTCCCTCCCGTGCTCCAGGAGATACTCAGGCACATAAAGCCACTTTTCCCATAATCACCACCAAAGCCTGCAGGCACAAATCCTCAAACCCGGGGAAGCTGGGATGGAGGGATGAGAGCAGCTCCCCAGGGCTGTGCAGCAGGACTGATCCCTGCTTTCCAAGGGTCACCTTTGCATGGGAAGATCCGGCACTCCAGAACTGCTATCTCTGGAGCCATCTCCCAGCTCTGCCATGGGCAGGACTCAAGTGCTTTCCCCCCTCAAATTCCACTGCACCTGGGAAAAATGTAGGAGCTCGTAGGAGAATCAATAAATATTTATTGTTTAACCAGCAGTATTTTGACTGGAGATGTAAGCATGGCCCAGTGCCAGGGAAACCAGAGCCTTCTTGGCCAGCGCTGCAAACAAATTTTTTTCTGTATCTCGTTGGAAGATTATAAACTACACAATGAAAGGGGGAAAAAAAGAAACACAGGCAGCGAGCAGCTTAGTCACGGAAGAGGAACAAAAGAGCTGAGATGGATAACTATGTCGTGGGTTTAAAAAAAAAAAGGATGCAGGCCCGAGTTTTGGCTGTGAGGCAGCTGTGCTGCTCAGATCCGCTGCAGATTTGTGCCACTGGCTCCTGCTGGGATGAGGCTTTGAGCTGCACCACGAGGCAGTGGAGAGACTGATTTGGACAAGCTGGAACCTACCAGGAACTCCCAGCCAAAAAGCAAACTGGGGAGTCAGGACTTGACCTACAGGGACACAACCTTGCACCCACAGGAAGATCCCAGTCCCACAGGGATCCCCTGATCACAGCCAGTCCCTGGCTCCAGGGGAGTTTCAGTGCTGCTTCCTCCTTCTGCACCTCCTGTGTCCTGGCACCATCCCACCCAGCACAGGTGCTCCACCAAGCAAAATTCATAAGGCTGGAGGATGCCAGAAGCTCCATCCTTTGGATCAGGAACAGCAGTGACATTTGCTCTCCTAAATCTTGTAATCTGCTCACCTTGTGCCGTGCAAGGACCGGCTGACAGTGCAAAGAAAGCAAAAGACCCTCTTGCCTTATCTGGGACAGATCTCCTTGGATTTGTTCCTTTCTTCCTGAAAATCCCAGCTGATCCTGGTGCCACAACTGACAGCAGCCATTTGGGGTGAAAGCTCTGCCCCTTTACACCCCTGAAGTGTGTTCAGACCAAGTCTGGGCTTACTCACACCCACCTTCCCTGAGAGCCTGAGATTCATCTGCTCCCACTGAAACAGCAGCTGGAGAACACAATCCACCTTCCATCCCATCTCCAATATCCAACCGGAATCCCAGGTTTATCCATGGGATCTCTGCATCCTAAACCTGATCCAGCTGCCCCCAGCTCATCACACTCCAGGATCCATTGCAGAGAGTGCAATCACTGCTCTATCTCAGCAGCAAATCCAGAGCTGGCTCCCAGGGAAGCTGTGGCTGCCCTGTAGCTGGAAGTGTCCAAAGCCAGGCTGCATGGGGCTTGGAGCAACCTGGGATAGTGGAAGGTGTCCCAGGTGGAATGAGAAGATCTTTAGGGCCATTCCAAACCAAACCATTCCAGGATTCTGTGATAATCCCCTGGCCAAACTCAGCGTGCCACAGTCCTGCTGGAGTCCCAGCCACTTGCCGCCTGCCTGCCAGCAATCTGCCATGGATTTGGGAGAGCAGGACTCATAGGATGTCTCATCAGCTCGCTCTGGAGAGCTCAAACACAGCATTCCAGCATGAGAGTGCGTTATCCCCTCATTTTATAAGGCCTATCAAAGCATGGCACGCTGTAATTACACGGCAAATTAGGGGCCACTTCATGTAACAACACTGTAATTACACACTTGGTACGTGCTGTGGGGACTTCGGAAGGAACAAGTGGAAGGAATGGGGGTTTGCTCCCGTCTCCTGGACATCTCACTCCCTGTACCCAGGTTAAAAACCAGGGATGCCCTTTAGTGGATGTACCCCTGAAGGACGGGTCCGTGGAGCTGCCCTCTTTCCAGCCCTTTTCATAGCTTTGGTGGGAAGCTGCCACTAAAAAAGCTGGAGCTGGTGGCAGCCAAGTGCAGACAGTCCCCCCTCCTGGGAACCTCTCCTTCCCCCATCTCGGCTGGATACCACAGTAATGGGCATTTTGTCAGTGCATAGAAAGGTAATTGCTCTTCTTCAGCTCGAATTCTCACCTCCTCCGCAGGCAATCAGCACCGAAAATGCGAAAGCAGCCCCAAGCTCTCCATTTCTGAATCTCACCCTCGCTGCCTGACGATTCCAGCCCACTCAGAGCATCCACAGCCAAGGCCAGCTCTCACCTTGGCTGTACTGCAGAGAAAAGCATTCCAAAAGATGCCGGGTGCAATTCCCTGCATCCCTGGAATCACCTCTCAGTGCTGTCCCTTCCGCAGGCTCTGGCATTCTGTGTATCCAGGTGAGGACACGTGAACGCTCTCCCAGCACCACCAGTGCCGAGGGAGGGACAGGGAACATCCCAAAGCCCAGAGGGAAATGCTGGCGTTCTCTGCTGTGCTTTATCCCACACGGAAAGAAAACGCGGCCATGCAGGAGCCATCTCCTCTCAGCAGCAGGGAAACTGAGTCACACAGCAGCTGACAGCGATCAGCCCGCAGTCCGAGTGCCCTGCAAGGGCAACGCAGGACCAAACCTTCCTCCTTGGAAAGTCTCTGTGCACTTTCATCCCGGCCAGCTCAGCAGATTGGCTCCCCCTGGACGGGCTGCTCCAGCTGCGACCCTGCTCCGTGCACACACACAGCACACCTGGGAGCCAGGCATGGCTGGAAACTTGTCCTCCCTGGGCAAGGCAGGGGACAGGACGAAGGATCAGAAAGAAGAGGGGTTCAGACTCTGCCATTTCCGAGGCTCTGCGGAGGAGCTTTGCATTTGCCAGGCTCGCTTTAAATGTGAGCTCCCCTATTTGTCTGCAGTGAAAGTGAAAGCAAACCTGCCCTGGCTGCGGGAAGGGGGAGCAGCGCGAGTCAGGCAGGTCCTACCTCCAAAAATACACTGCGTGGAAGCTGTGTGGAGGCTTCCCTGTACCCTGCACCACCAGAGCAGGAGAATCGTAGAATTTCAGAAAGGTTTGGGTTGGAAAGGAAAATCTTGCTTCAGCCCTAACCCACGTTGTCCCAAATCCTAAACAGAGGGAAAGGCTCTTGCCAGATAAAATACACCCCTGGGATGCCACCCACGCACAGGCCAATGGAAACAACGTGTCCATCTCCCAGCTGGACTCAGGGTCTGCATGGGAAGAGCCGAAAAACCGAAAAATAAGGATTTCTGTACTACGTGTGCACAGAACAAATCCTTTTTCCAGGAACTAATCCACCACTGCGCTGGAAACACACCTCCAGGGAAAGGAAGCAAGAGGAGGGCTGGATGCAGGATGGGGAGCTCAGCATCCCTGCCCCACCTGGGATGCCCAGGAACACCACCTGGGATTACAGCCCTGCTCCAGTACCTCGGGGGCAGCAAATCGGCAGCTTCCTAAGCAAGAACTGAGTGCCTGGGAGCCCCAGTGACACCCCACAGCTCCCAGCAGGGGCTGTGGAGCTGCTCCCCACTCTGACCTCAGCCAGCAAACGGAGCTTGGCTGAGCTGCAGGAAACAAAGTGATTTGTGGAGGGCAGGGTTCACCAGCCCCAGGTGAGGTTCCCCTTGGGGTTGATTTTTGCATGGTTTGGGTTTCCACTGTCTCAAAAAAAAGTCCCACCAAGCCATTGGTGGATCAGCCAGGCATCCACAACCAAAAGTGAGGTTACCATCCTCTCCATCCGATCCCTATAAAAACATCCATGCACATTAAATTGCGTATTAAAGGAGAAGCCCTCCACCGAGGGGTTTTGCCTGCTGACCTGCTCACCTCACTCACACATTCTTGCTGGTAACAGCGGGGGTGGGCGGGGGTGGATTTGGCTTTGGAGGCTTTCACAGCTCCACATCCCTTTCAGGTTATTTTTAAACCCTTTGGGCACAGCACAAATCCCACTGAACTTCTGCAGGCAGAGGCTGCCCACACGTGTGGGGTGGAGCAGGGCTTGTTTTGAGGGCGAGAGGGGACAGAGATGAAGTTTTATGGGGCATCAGGCACCTGGCACATTAAACACCCTGCAGAACCGAAAATCTGTGGCTGCAAGGACTCTCCCTGCCTGGGGTTAACCCCATGGATGCCGGGAGGCACAGCTGCTTTGCTGCTCGCTGGCATATGAAGGAACAAGGGGCTGGACTCCTTCTCTGCAATGCCAAAGCCCATTTGGGAATTAAGGACGATGGGAACATTTGGTGGCAGATTCGGGGCCGAACGAGCCATCAGGGAGCAGAAAAGTCCTCGAGGAGCAGAGAAAAGTGACGTCCCCTGCCCATGGCATCTCTGGATCCCAGGAACACAAACTAACAGCAGCCACACTCCTCCTCTCAACATCAATCCGACCAAACAAGAAAGCTTCAGCGTTCTCTAAAATGTTGGAGGGGAAATGAGGTTAAGCCAGCTAATTGACAGCACTGACCTTTCTGGCTCACAGTTCGTGCAGCCACCAGAACAGGAGCGGCTGCAGCTCAAGGCGATGGGGAGGCAGCTCTTTTTTACCTTCTGGGTTTGTGTTTTTCACTGCTCTTCCTGCCAGCGTTTAAACTTTGGGTCAACTCTAAGAGCTGTGTGCTGACATCAGCTGTAAAAGAGCTTTCACGGACAGAAGCAAATGAACTTAAGGCAGCGTGAACCACGGAGTCCTCCCTTCGGGCACCAGGGAATTCCACTGCTCCAGACACCTCAACCACACGGAGCCCCTGTGAAAGCTCTCACCCACACCAGGAGACGTGCAAATTTAAACAGATACTTTGCTCTGGAATGAAAAGCAAACCCCACACCCTCCAGCCCTGCCCCAAGGCTCCAGGTGTTTATTCCTACCCCGTTTTCCTCCCCTCCAAGCAAACAGACTGCCTCAGGACCCGAAGTGCAGGAATGAGTTTTAAGCAAAGTTTTAGGAAATAGGCACAAACAGGTCCTCAGCTCCACTGGAGCCTCTCATTTAAACTGCATGGGTGCTTTGGAAAGCCATCCTCAGCATCCCTCGGGCATTGGTGCTCTCCAGCCCCCAGCTGAGAGCCCAGCCCGGCTCCTGGGGCAGGGAGCACAGACACTGCTGGGACCAGCACAGGGCACTCCCTGCGGCCAGGTAGGGTGGGAGGATGGATCCCGAGGAAGACACTCCCTGCCCTGGACACTCTGTAGCCCATGGGTGGCGGATCCCCAGGCGTGTGCTGACTTCTGGAGCTCTCTGCAGCCAAGCGGATGCTGCACCAGCATCTCTTTGGGTCTAAGCATCAACCCCCGTGTGGCTCTGGTCCCCCAACGCTCAGCTGTCATTTTATTTCCACATGCAGCCCAAAATCCCAGTGCCTGGCAGGAGCTGTGCCTCCTTTCTGACTTTCCTAGAAACTTCCTAACTGGTAAGGAAACGCACAACTCTATTTTTAATTCGATTAAAGCGCTGCACAAAATCCAGCAAACTTCCAGTTTGGCGCAGTGGGAGTTAGAGCAGGGAGAGATGAAGCAACAGGACTCGTTTTGCGCAGAAAAGGGGAGGGGGTCCTGCAGACCCTCCAAGCTCCATCCTCTACCTCGCCTGGGCAAGGCAGAGAGCAGCCTGGGGTCAGCAAGCAGCCAGACCACCAGTACGTGAACAGCGGCCCTTAGTATGGTAAAGGCTCAGCTCTGAGCATTAACCACAGCCAGCAGCAGCCGAACTTACCGTCACAACACAAAAAAACCCTTCACGCCTCGCTTCAGTAACATGTTGTTATCTGCACCCTCCCTCCACCCATTTCCCCAGCTCCAGAAGCGGGGGGGGGGGGGGGAGTAAATCGAAGCGGCGGGTTTTCCTGATTTAAACGTACTAAATCCAGAGGAGTTACCGCTGGACTTGTGTTTCCCAAAGACCACGAGTGCTTGGACCACACAAGACATTTCCCAGCTATCGATGGGAAGAGGTGGGGTGTCCCGGGGAGCGCATCTCTCCTGCTTCCCCGCCGGACGGGCTTGCCTACATCCCGGCAAGGATGCCAGGAGCGTGAGGAAAGGAGGCTGGAGGGGCGGCGGGATAGTTTTTAAGAGAACGAGGGGGATGGAAAGTCATAAAAGCGCTCGGAAAGTCAATTCGCCCTCGGCTGCGGGGCAGAGCCCGGGCGGCGCCGCTCCGCTGCGACCTGGGGTGCGTTCCATGTTCCCTTCCAAAAGACACCCCAAAAACCCCCCACCCCAACCTCGCCTGTCAGCCCCCGCCCAGCGGTCAAACATCTCCCCAGCGGTCAAACACATCCCCCCGGGCAGCGACCTCCCAGCGCCGCCCTCGCAGGGAAAAGGGGAGAAGGCTGCGCGGGGCTGCCCGGGAGCGGGGCGCGCAGGGGGACACGGCGCTCACCGGGGGACGGGAAGAGCTCGATGTCCACCTTCTCCGTCTTGATGATGGTCAGATCCACCGCCGCCTTCATGGCTGGGGCAGCGCCGCGGGGGCGTCGCGCCGGGACCGGGGGGCGGCGGCTGAGCCCCGCCGAGCGCGGAGCGGGGCGCCCAAGGCAGCGCGGCCGG
>WBMZ01016500.1:0-10180 GCA_013400975.1 Atrichornis clamosus | reverse complement strand
GGCCGGGGGCGGCCCGGGCGGGGGCGCGGGGCGCCCGGGCCGCGCTGCACCGCCCTGACCTGCGCCTTGTCCCACAGCGCTGCTCGTGCGGCCCCTGGACAAGGAGCCGGAGATGGCCCAAATGCTCCGGATAATGCAGCTGCTGTCGCGGGTCGAGGAGGGCGAGAACCTCGGTAGGTGCCTGGCCCTTCTTACAAGCCCTAGAGAGCCCTATTGGTGGCTTGCAGCCCCCTCCCTCTTCCAACCTGCCCTGTGTCCGTGTCCCTGCGGCTCCGGGAGCTTTTTCCCTGCCCAGAGCAAGGCTCTGGGTTGAGGTCTGGGGGGGTGGGCTGGCTGTTCGTGTCTGTGCCTTGCTGCTGGGGCCAAGAGCATCATCCGTGGTGTTCCGGGGCTGGTCTGCTGGACAAACACACCAGCGTGGTGACTCCTGCTTAGCCTTGGAGCTTCCAAAATGTTCCCCTGCGTCAGTGCTGGGCACCTGAGAAGTTCTTAGGTTCTGCTTCCAAAGCTTCCCACGGCTGTTGGGAGGGGCAGGAATTGCAGTTCAGACGCTTGGCAGCGCCTCAGTAGCTCTGGAATTTGTAATGAACCTGTGCAGGTGGGATGGCTGCCACCTGTGCAGGTGAATAACCAGCTCTCCGTAGGGAAGCGCCGTGATCCCCCACCAATCGTATGGATGCCAATTCTTATAGATTGCACCTTCGACAAGGAGTCAGAGCTGACCCCACTCGAGTCGGCCATCACTGTCCTGGACTTCATCCACAAGGAATTCTCTGTGCCAGACAAGACGATGGAGGCTGTGCAGAAAATGGTGAAGGAAGCTGTAAGAGCTTTTTCTTTCTCAGTAAATCCTTTGTGCAGCTTTTGCCTTGGAAAGGTCTTGCGTGGATGATGGTGGGAGCTGCCTCACATGTGGGATTCCTTGATTGTCTGCAAACTCATATACACAATAATGTGGGAGTTGTTCTCTGTGGAAGTGAGCTGTTCCCTGTGCCCTGCTTCAAATTGTCCTTGTTTTCCTCTGCAGGCTGTTATTGTTTGCATCAGAAATGAGGAGTTCGATAAAGCCTCTGATATTGTCAAGAGATACATGGGAAAGGAGCCAAGAAACCATGTGAGTCTATGTTGATGTGTCCTGGGGGTTGCTGATGTGTCCTGGGGGTGTTGGGGTGAAGAGACCAAAATGGAAACAATCCTGGAGTGCTGGACCCTCAGTGTTGCACGTTTGAATCGTCACCTTGGAGCCTCCTCTGTCCCTCACCTTTCCTCACACACCTTCATGGGTTTTCCAGGCATCGCCCTTTATCCCTTGATGAGCTTCAAACTCACTTTCAGAGCTGGTTCTGGGAGCAGCAGGAATTCCTATTCCTGCTTCTGCAGGCTTGGGCACTGGAAGCAAGGAGAATTCCTGACCTGAGGTGGTTCTGCTGCTCCTCAGATCCTCTCCTGTTCCTCTGGCCTTTTCCCAGCCTCATCTCAGTGTAAATTCGTTGTGCCTGGAGAATGCCAAACAAGAGAGGCCCAGTCCTTGTTGTAGTTGTTACTGATCCCCTTTTCCCTGCCCAGAGTGTTCTTAGCTGATCCTATGATTCCTTCCTCTAGAAGAAAAAGAATGAGTGGCTGGCTGTCATCCGGGAGAAGAATCCCTCTCATCCAAAGGTCACTAAATTCTCCTATGAGGAATTCCAGCAGAGCATGTTTGAGTTCCTGAAGGGCTACATGGACGACTCAGAGCCAGTGCTGCTGACGGTGCGTGTCCACCCTGCTCCCCTGGGGATCCTGACTAACAGAGTTAAACCTGGAACACTCTACATTCACTCCATTCCTAAAAGGTTTATGTGGTCAAACACGTTTTCCAATCAGTGAAACGCCTTTGGGAGGGGATAAAATGGAATGTGAGCACAAGGAATGATCTCTAACAGTGCTGTGCTTTTTCTCTCTCCAAGTTAATGAAAAAGACTTTGAATTCAGAACACGCCGACAAAGCAAAATCCTCCCTGGAGACTCCCAAGTTTGCAGATGGGCTGAGTGACCATGCAGCAGATCCAGAGCCGTTGGGAAGGGCGGAGAGCCCAGCCAGAGCTCCAGAGGCCTTGGAAAGGGCAGAGGGCCCAGTCAGAGCTCCAGAGCCCTTGGGAAGGGCGGAGAGCCCAGTCAGAGCTCCAGAGCCTTTGGAAAGGGCAGAGGACCCAGCTGGAGCTCCAGAGCCCTTGGGACGGGTGGAGGACCCAGACAGATCTCCAGAGATCTTGAGAAGGGTGAGGATGCCAGTCAGAACTCCAGAGATCTTTAGAAGTGTGAAGGGCCCAGCCAGAGCTCCAGAGCCCTCGGGAAAGGCAGAGGGCCCAGCCAGAGCTCCAGAGCCCTCGGGAAAGGCAGAGGGCCCAGCCAGAGCTCCAGAGCCCTCGGGAAAGGCAGAGGGCCCAGCCAGAGCTCCAGAGCCCTCGGGAAAGGCAGAGGGCCCAGTCAGAGCTCCAGAGCCTGCAGGAGCAGCAGAAGACCTGGAGGGAGCTGCTGGCCCTGCAGAAAGGGCAGCTGTTCCCACAGCAGCTCCAGAGACTGTGGAAGAAGCTGGTGGCCCTGCAGCAACTCTGGAACCTATGGAAGTAGTCACTGACCCAGCAGCAACTCCTGAACATTTAACAGCAGTGTTTGATACCCTGAAGGATACTCCAGAGCCTATGGAAATAACTAAAGAACCAGCAGCAGCAACCCCAGAACTCCCGGGAGAGTCCACCAGGGAAACAGAAAGGTGGGCAGAGGAGTCCAGCTCTGGACTGTGGATGAAGTGTGGCCGCAAGTTCTCTTCCAAGGGGTAATTCTCTGTGTCCAGGCAGCTCCTAACTCCCCAAATGCCTGCCCAGGCTAGCCCAAAGGTGTTGGTGCAGGACTCTGGATTCTGGGAAAGGTGTTGAGGTGGTTTGGTTTGGTTGCTGAGACAGGAAGTGCTGTTGTGACCAGGGAGGGGAGCAGTGCCTGCACAAGGTTTGCTCTCGTGGAGCAGCATTGGGAATAGCAGGGTAGTGGTGGATATGAGTTCTCCAAACCTGCTTCCTGGGGCACTGCACCATTTGGGAGGGAGGACTGGAGGATTGGGAATGCCCTCTTCCATGGATTTGCACTGTATGGCCAGGAGTTGGGGGTGCCAGCGGAGGGAAAGGCTGCATGTGGGGGCAGCAGAGCTCCCTTGGCGGTTTCTCTACAACCCCCTCGGTTGTGTTTATTTTGTAGGCAGCCCCCTGGAGCTGTAACCTCGTGTGGGATTTCTGTTCTGAGAGAAGCTTTCAAGATCCTGTCGGACTCCGGGGACTCGGACGCCCTCTTCACCAAACTGGACGAAACAGACTTGCCTTCCCCCAAGCAACTGTCTCCTTCTGTATCCCACAGAACCAAGAGACACAGAGAGGTGGAGAATCAAGATTCTGAGACCTCAGACCCTCCTGAAGTACCCCATAACATCAAAAACTTGTTCAGCATAAGCAATCTGATCATGGAGTTGGACGGCGGCTCATCCAGCAAGTCGACTGAGAGCCCTGACTCTTCTCAGGAGCACGTGGTCTCTTCTGCTTCCAGACCTGCTCAGAAATTGCCTGATGAGCCATTGCCTGCCCAGACTGACAAGTATGGAGCCCCTCTCGTGTGGTATTGTCTGCTCTGCCCCCAGTCTTGTCTTGCTGACATTGGTAGCCTGAGCACCAAAGCCTTGCCCTGTGTCCCAAGATGAGAGTGTTGACCTTGCCCACCAGCTCACCTGGAACTGGACACAGCAAACCCTCTCTTGTCCATACATTTGGCTTTAAAATTAGTTATGGGTTAATGGAGAGGAGAAAATGATCCAGGTTCCACTGGTAGAGAGGTGCTGCAGGTAGTCCTGGCAGGTGATTCCAGTATAGGTAACACACGTTTCTCCACACTTTTCCCAGCTTCAGCATCACTGGCCAGAGTTTGTAGGAACATCCTGTGGAACAGGTTAAACTCTGCTTCCCACCTTTTGAGAAATGCAGTGTCCAGAGGTTGGCTCTGCATGCTTGGTGGCCCTGCACCTCCTCCCCAAAAACCTTCTCCTGAGCCAGTAGCCAAAGTAAACTCTCACTTGCTTTCAGGTCCTTCCAAGGGAGGTGGAACAGCTCCTGTGGCACGGAGGAAAAGGACAGTTGGAGTGATGAGGATGAGCTCTTTGCAAATGCAGGTAGGAACAGAATCCCCTGGCAGGGATTACCTGGTGCTCACCCTGGCATGGGGGGCACTTACTGGGGTCTTGCTGTTGCCTGGGTGACTGAATTTTGAAACCAGAAATCCTATGGAAAGGCTGGGATAAAGGAATTGGGGTTTATTGCCTGTCACAGGGTGCTCTGATCGCACAGGTCAGTAGTTAAGACTGAGGCAGCCTCTCAAGGAGGTCTGCACCTCCTAAATGATGGGAAATGTAACCCTCTCCCTTGTTTTCCAGCATCACTTGAGAAAAACAACTCCATCCCCAAGGCCTTCAGCTCCAAGAAACAGGTATGTGGAGCCTTAGGTGCTTCCAGCAGGGTGTGAAATGGAGCAGTATCTGTACAGTCTCTGTGGTGAAACAGCCCCGTTAGGAAGTTGGCTGGAGCTGTGCCCTGTCCTGCCTGCCAGGCACTGGGAATGTGCCTCCAGTCCCTTTGCCTTGATGGCTCAGAGTCAGGTTTGCCAACTCCCCCCCCGTGCTGGAGAGGTTCAGAGTCCTGTTCAGGTGAGGGACACACATCTGGCAGCTGTTACCTGGGAAAAGGTCCCCAGTTGGTGCCACCAGGAACTCTCCTCCTGACCCGCAGGAAGGCAGCTGCTGCACCACTTCTGCAGTGCTGGAGTGTTGTGTGTGCAGCTGCCAGGACCTGTCTGCCTTCCCTGCCACCCCCACGGGAGATGAGGGAAGGAACATGCCAGGGAGGAGTTGGCAGCAGGTTCTCTGCCATGCAGCTCCTTCCTGAAGCTGCTTCCTTGCCCTTTACAGAAATGGACAATGCAGGAGAGCGAGTGGATCAAGGAAGGAGTGAAGAAGTACGGAGAAGGGAGATGGAAGGCCATTTGCCTGAAGTACCCGTTCCAGAACCGCACGTCGGTGATGATCAAGGACCGCTGGCGGACCATGAAGAAGCTGGGAATGCTGTAAGGTTGGGAGCCACAGGATTTCCTGTGCAAAAGCCTCCTTGTTTTGCTTTTTGGAAGCTGGACTAGAGCACTGGATGTGCTGGTGTGGGGAGCCCCTCTGACACCAAACCCACAACTGACAGGAACCCAGGAGCCTTGTGCTCCGGCTGTAGCTGCAAAGATCACTCTGCTGCACGTGGCAGGGGCTGTGCAGCCTCTCTATATGCACTTGGAACTGCCAGCTTTGAGACTTCCTTGTGCACCTGACCACTGCAGCCTCTGGAATGAATCCCAGCTGCTTGCTCTGCTCAGGTGTTGTCATCAGCAGGATGATCTCACTGGTGACTATTTTTGTCTTAGTTGTCTGATCTCTGAATCTCTCCTTTCATTTGTTTGCCATCTCTCCCCTGATGGGAGAGCGGCAGCCCCGACTCCCAGAGCTTCTGTGGGAAGAGATCCAGGCAAGAGGATCTACTTAGATTTGGTTTTTTTCCTTTTTCTTTCTGCTTTGTAAATGATGAATCTGTGAGGGGAAACTTCTCCCTTACTGCTCTGAGGCTTTAAAAACTTTTTTTAAAAAGTGAAATTATTTTGTGTTTTAGTACTTAGACATGTTTGTTGTTTCCATGTTAAAAGTTCCAGTTCTGGCTGACTTTGGTCATGGCTTCCTTGCACTCTTCCTGGTAATGTCCTTGCTGTGTCTGATCCTTGTGAGCACCTGAGCTCCAAGGGTGCCGTGGATTCCTGCCTTCAAGTGCCAAAGCTGGAATCCATGTCCAAACAGTCATTTGTAAAATAAAGTTCATTTCTTGTACCAAGGTTGTAAAAGTGTGAATTTCTATCTCATGGATGGAAATGCAGCAGTGTGGGGCTGCCCTGGGAGTGTGGGGCTCCCCGTTCTCCGGGGCTGTTGGGTCAGGAGCAGCACTGCCCTGAAGGTGTGATGTGCAGGTTTAGGTGGGAAACAGGAGTTTCTGGATTAGATTCCTGTGGGAAAAGGGCAGGGGAGATAAAGAGGGAACTAAACTTAGTTCCTGAGTTTCTCTTGACTGCATTCCAGCAGAGCCAGGGCTGGGAGAAGTCTATCTGCGAACACCTGCTTCCCCCTCTGTCCTTCAGCTGCAGGTGCTGCACTGAGTATCCCTTGTCCCCTGGCTGTGGCTGTGCATTTCCCTCCCCTTCTGCCTGTAAATTCTTTCTCTGGAGCAGCCCTGAGCAGCCGGAGCACCGGGACAGAGATGTGGGCCAGTAATGGCCAGGGAGAGGCGGTGCCAGCTGGTGGTGCCCCATTCTTCCCTGCTCCATGCCAGGCTCTTCCCCTGGCAGCGCAGGGCGGGTGTCAGAGAGCTCTGGCTCCGCACCGGGATCACCTTGAGGTGCGGATCCCGTGCCCCGGCGCTGCGGAGCAGTTAATGATTACCCCCCAACCTCGCCCCACGCCATCCTGCGCGGGAGCGAGCACCGGAGCCCGGGGAGCAGGTGGAGGAAGAGGAGGAGGAGGATGCTGCTGCTGCTGCTGCTGGCGCTGCCGGGCCCCGCCGGCTGCCCCCGGACGGAGCCGCTGAGCGGGTCCAGCCCGGAGCCGCTGTTCCGCGGCGCCGATCGCTACGACTTCGCCGTCGTCATCCCCGCGGGCACCGTGGAGTGCTTCTGGCAGTTCTCGCACCAGGGCGGCAACTTCTTCTTCAGCTACGAGGTGAGTGCTGGGGATGTGTGAGGGAATGGCCGTGCTGGATCCATCCCATGCTGATCCTGTGGTGCACGGCACCTCTGGGACTGTGCCTTTCTTTTCAGGCAGTATCATGGAATGGTTTGGGTTGGAGGGATCTCAAAGCTCATCTCATTCCACCCGCTGCCATGGGCAGGGACACCTTCCACTGTCCCACGTTGCTCCAAGCCCCGTCCAACCTGGCCTTGGACACTTCCAGGGCTGGGGCAGCCACAGCAACCTGTGGGCGCCCTGTGCCAGGACCTCCCCACCCTCACAGGGAAGAATTTCTTCCCAATACAACCAATCTAATCTCTATCCCTCATCAATCCCATGTATTTTTTTAAATACCTGGTTTAAAACCATGAAGTGGTGCTGGGAGTTCCAGCATTGTGGGGAGCTCTGCCCTTCACCGCCTGCCTGGAGGCTGTGGCACAGCCAAAGGTCCCAGCACACCATGTTCCCATGCTCTGTCCCCTTCCCACAGGGAAACTCCAGCCCTTTTATCTCCTGTTTACACTCAACTGGCTGAAGGAGAGCCAGGGCACGGCTGTGCCTGGCAGTGGCAGCTTTCCCCTGTCTCTGTGCTTGGCAGAGCAGCCCCACAGGAACATGGCCTTGGGACTCAGCACAGCTCCATCCCCAACACACCAGTGGCCCACAAATTCCCCTCGGGTGTTCCCTGCCTCCAGGTCCAGCGGGCGACAGGGATTGGCAACAGCAGGAACATCCTGGTCACAGCGAGCGATCCCAACGGCTTCCAGCTCGGCGTGTCCCAGGACGTGCGAGGACAGATCAACTTCCTCACCAAGGACACAGGTCCCCCCAGCCTCGGCCCTGCAGCAGCTCCGAGCCTGCCCGGCCACTGCTTCCCAGAGCACTGATCACTCCTGGATGGGGAGGATAAGGGTCAATCTGCCTGGTGCCCTCCTACCCAGAGACCAACAACCCCACTTCCCTCTGCAGGTTTCTACCAGCTCTGCCTGGACAATCAGCAAAACCACTTCGGCCTGATGCAGGTGTATCTCAACTTTGGTGTCTACTACGAAGACTTCAACATGGAACACAAGCAGCCAGTGGAGAGGAAGGAGCTGAATGACACGCTGGAGGCAATCGGGGTGAGGGTCAGGGTGGCCACAGGGTGCCCCAGAGCAGCAGGACCGGGCATGTCCTGCCCAGGGCCCTGAGCCGGGCATTTGCTCTGGCTGAATTCAGCGCTGAGCACAGCTCTGCCTGTCCCGCAGGTGAGCATCCAGAGGCTGCAGATCCACACCTTCCACATGTGGCGCTTCTACAACTTCGCCCGGATGAGGAAAGGGGCCGACTCCTTCCTCCTGGAGTCCAACTACAACTATGTCAACTGGTGGTCGATGGCCCAGAGCTGCGTCATTGTCCTCTCTGGGGTGCTGCAGCTCTACTTCCTCAAGCGTCTCTTCCACACACAAACCTCGGGCAGCCAGAAGTGCTAGAACAGGGCAGGGCCTCCACTGCAGGGCCGGGTGACCCGGCTGCCACTCTGCCACGGAGCAGGAGGAAAGGCGGGATCCCACTTCCAGGAGGAGGTTGGAGAGTTCCAACAGCTCCTGCCTCCATCTCTAGCCCTGACACCAGCCTGAGCAAAGCTAAATGCCACACTGTCACCTAAACTCTGTGTGCTGGGTGGGTTTGTCACATCTCTACCTGTTGCTGGTGTCCTAGTGGGCCTTTTCTACCAGACTCCCAATAAAGGAACCCCTGGCACACTCTGGGTAACAAATCCTGCCTGCTGCTGCCTCTGAACCCAGGGGAAGCTGCCAGCCCATCCCTCCCTCTCTGAAGCTCAGCCTCGGGCTCTGAGCTTCCCCCTGACCTTATCCCTCCCCGCAAATGCAACCCAGAGTGTCCCACTGCCCACAGGAGGGGCAAGGACTGAACCCCCCTGGGGCCTCACACCAGAAAACAGGCACTGGGAAAAGGAACAGGCTTTATGTGACAAGGCTGAGGCAGGGACCCCTCTTCCTGTGC
Organism: Atrichornis clamosus; assembly: GCA_013400975.1. Lineage (NCBI taxonomy): Eukaryota > Metazoa > Chordata > Aves > Passeriformes > Menuridae > Atrichornis > Atrichornis clamosus. Next base: position 1,350 of record WBMZ01016500.1, on the reverse strand, counting down.
TGGCGGCAGACCCTCCAGCACTGTGGGGCAGTGTGCTGGCAGCTCCGCCTCTCTCCATCACACTCAGGGTGGGCTCCGTGCACCCACAGTGCAGGACAAGGTCCGTTCTGCCCCAGAACACTCACATGGCCTGGGCATCCCTTGGGGTCCCTGGGGCTCCCTTATGTCAGTGTGTCCTCATTCCGCACATACTCCCCGACGTCGGCTTGGTGGAACACCACGATGGCCAAGGGATCGACCTTCCGGCACTCCTGCGTGGACTTGGCAGCCACCCCAAAGCCCTGGGGGGATGAAGGGGATATGAGGGAAGCTCCCCACCTCGTACCCCCTCCCGCAGCCCTGGCAGACGCCGGGCACTGACCAGCGGGACATCGGCCATGGAATACACCACTACGCCCTGGTACTGCGCCGTGTTCTCCGTGATGCGGCCCAGCCCCGACTTCAGCACGTGGTTGCCATAGAGGAAGGATTGCTCCGAGCCTGGCTTCACCCACACCTTGTACTGCGAGAGATGGGAAGAGTTGTGAGGGGCCGGGGCTGGCACGGGGCCGGGGCTGGAGGAGCCGTGACCCACCTTGGCGTAGGGCGCGAGGAAGTCCAGGGCCGTGACGCTGAGCCGGAACTTCTGGGACTTGGTGAACTTCCCGAAGCAGGTGCCCGCAGCCACCAGGCTCTCCCGAGGGACGCTGGCCGCCAGCTTCAGCAGCTTCTCACTGCGGGAGCAGGGCAGTGCTGGGGGGCGGCCGGGCCCGCACCCCGCGGGGCTGCACCGGGCCACCGCCCCGCCCGGCCCCTCACCTCAGGTAGTAGACGCGGTCCCGGTGCAGGCGGAAGCAGTAAGTGCCATCGGGCCGGTCCACCAGAAGCTGGATGTTCTCTCCGATGCTGCGGGGATGCACCCCGTGAGCTCGGCCCGGTGCCGGCTCCTCTACTCGCCGGTACGCCCGGGACCCAGCCCTCCCGGTCCCCGTACCCTCTCCGTGCCCGCTCCCCCTCGATCCCCAGTGCCCATCCTGTTCCCATGCCCGGTCCCCGGTGCCCATCCTCTCGACTCGATCCCTCTTGGTTTCCCCGTTCCCCGGGATCCAGCAGACCCATCCCTCCCGGTCCCCATCCCTTCTCCATGCCCGGTCCCGCCCGATCCCTGGTGCCCGTCCGATCCCCGGTGCCCGTCCCTCCCTGTCCCCATCCCGTCTCCGTGCCCGGCCCCCGGGGTCCCCCCCGGTCTCGGTCCCTCACTATTTCCCGAGTTTCTCGAACACCGCTCGCGTCTCCGCCTCCGTGAGCGGCCTCATCTCCCGCGCCGCGCACGCGGGGCCGCCGCGGCCGGAAGTGACCGGCCCGGAACCG